>CANXYC011384337.1:0-69109 GCA_948193065.1 Aleurites moluccanus
ATATGTTATATATGGAAATGTCAGATTATACAGATATATGTATATATTGAGTTGTTGATGGAGATCCAGAGGGATCCTTATTTTGACAATGATTGTGGATGATTTATAGAAGTGCTGATTAGCTTGTTTTATTTTTGGGCATAGCCATATTATAGAGGAGATGCTGTTGAATTTTCTTCAGCATTCTTAAGCTATTTAAGCTGTTTATCTGATTTGCATGCCATATAGTTTATTTAATTGGGTTCTTCGAGGTACTGGTAACTTATGCAACACCCATACCCTAGGACCGTTGCGACTCCCGGGTTGGGTCGTGACAAGTACACAAACTCTTCTTGCCCCTATGGTTGAAAACGAATTTGTTTCTCATAGCAGTTTATTACTGCTCGATGAATTGTAAGCCAGTCTATACCCATAATCACATCTAACTCCAACACTGGCAACTCTATCAGATTAGCACGCAGTGTTCTGCTCTCAATCTCTATCATACAGTTCGGATAAAAGTACTTAACTTCTATACTTTCTCTCATAGGAATAGAAATCTCTAATGGAACCCTAAGTAATTGTCTCTCCTTATGCAACTTCGGTGCAAACACCGAAGACACAAAACAATGTGTAGCACTAGAATCAAATAAAATCTGAGCAGGTTCATTCTGAACTTGAAGTATACCTGTGACTATGTTATCTGCCTTTTGAGCTTCCTGTGGGGTGACATTGAAGACTCGGCCCTGACCTCTACTAGCTAGTGCCTGACTGCCACTAGGACCCTGTCCTCTGCCTCTGCCTCTACCGAGGTTCCCATTCTAACTCATTTAAACTGTGGGCTATGATACTACTATTGTTGCCTGCTAAACTGTCCGTCCAGGACACTCTCTGGCAAAATGGCCCTGCTAGCCACACCTAAGACAAGCTCATGTCTGACTCCAACATACTCCGTTATGTTGTTTACTACAATGCTCATAAGTAGGCACAGTGAATGCCTAAGATGCAAGTCTAGAAGAGCCCTGGGAATAACCAGATGTCATCTGTCCAGTGGAGCCACTACCTTGGCCCCTCCTCCTCTGACTACTTGTTTGCTACCTCTGATCCCCTTTGTTACCAGTATCTATCTATCTGGACGGTGCACTAGTCTCTTACTTCTTAGATTTCCACTTGAACCACCCTTCGTTCTCTGTTCCCATTTAGCCCTCTCATCTTTATACTTATCCTCCATCTATATAGCCTTATCAATAATGGTGGTCAGTGAAGTAAACTCCATCGATAATAGTGCATTATGAAGCGAGGCATGTAAACCCCTCCTAAACTTGAAAATCATATCAGCCTCCGTCGGTGCTATTCTGGTGGCATACCGGCTCAACTTGATAAACTCATTGACATATTCTCAACTGATCTGTTCCCCTGCTCCAATTGCTCAAACTGTATTAGATTCCAGGATCTAACTCCCTCAGTCAAGAACTCCTTTAATAGGGCTTCTCTAAACTCGGCCCAAGTAGGTGGTATGTCTGAGTATAATTGGTCCTCAATATATCGAGCAAACCAGGTCCATGCCTTCCTTTTTAATAACAAACCCACCAATTCAACAGCTCTAGCATCTGAGCATGGTAATCTCCTACCCACTTTTTCAATCTACTCTAGGAAATCTATAACTTTGCCTCCTCTTTCACCCTTAAAATCAGGCAGGTTAAGCTTTAAGAAGTTGAACAGGCTAACTCAGCCTTCGTCTATAGTGCAGCGACCTACCTGTACTGCTGGTTCTCTAGGAGCTACTACTGGTGCTATTAGAGCAGGAGCAACTGGTGGTACTGTAAGTGGTGGCTCAACCTGTAGTGCTAATGAAGGCACTACCTGTAGTTCCCGCCTCAACTCCTGGATTTTCCTATGCATTTTTAACAAACTTTGCATCATTTCTGCCCTCCAAGTATTTTCTGTAAATTTGGTACCCTCTATTCGCGGGTGGGATCTGGGAGGTTCCTCTGTTCCCTCCTTTATCAATGACTCATTTGAGGCCACCTCAGCCTCTCTCATCAATTCCCTATGTCTGCCAGATTTTGACTTCGGGGTTCTATCTCAACTGTGATATGACATCTCGATATCTATAAGACGAAAAAACAACGATTCAGTGTTGTAGAATATACAGAAAATTAACGTATATAGAATAGATAAGGCAAGACATGTTATTGCTCCATGGTTTATCCTATGTCTATAGACAATGTATCTAGTTATTATTCATATTAACCTATACTCTGATACCACCTATATCACGATTCGAAAAACGGGCGTGATGGTTCTAGGATGTCAGTGACGACCAATACCCGTAGAACTCCTATAATATCATAATACTATCCTACAATAATCATATTCATATACAATTATATCCCTGATTCAATCTCACAAAATAATATCTCATATATCTGTTCCATTTCAAGTCCAATATTAACATAATATAATATGTATAATTACAGACCAAAAATATTTATACTGCTTTATCATAAACAAGTCATAATTACAAACCATGGAGTTAAACTAGAGTAAAACCAAAAGTACAAAAATATTAAGTAATTACATGTCTAAAATATACTGCAGGTTCCTCGAGGAAGAGATTGGAACCGCTTTACTGTTTTGAACCTGAAAATGTTAAACCACAAATTAGATGAGTATAAAAATATTCAGTGAACTCACTATATACCAAATTACATACATAAAGGTGATAGGTTTTAGTAATACAAAATTTAATAATCAAGGATCAAGATTATGTACACCAATGCTCACAAGGAAATAATTCAAGTGAATAGAAAGGAAACAGTACCAATAAGATATTAATAAATATAATTGGGTCGCAACAAGAATCAAATGTGGGTCCGTGTATGCATAAGACAAATATAAGGGATTTGTAACTGTAGTCGAGATCCATTGTATACATAAGGTGGGCTAGACCTTATGGCTGAGACAAATTCCTTCCTAGCTAGGGTTTTGAACAATTAGCCCAGTCCAATAGGCCACTGTGCACAGAGCTGATAGTTTTCCCCTACTACCCCATCAGTATAGTAGTTCTGTCAAATACACACATATATAGTAATAAATACAATATAAGATATCAATAAACCAGTTTCCATGTTCAATATCCAATAATAAAGACAGTATACAGTATTAACAGTCTGTGATCAAGAATATAAGAGTTTAACTGTCTATCGGTACGGTATCATTAATGGTTAATTAATAAATTCAAGAAAACAGGTATAAGTTAAGTATCATCATGTCAACCCATAACCATTTCCACCTTTGCCATTGGCTAGCCAATATTGCTAGCGACAATGACATTGGGCTTAGGCAATTAACATAAGATATCAAAGTTTCATTTAGGACTTTCATCAAACATATGGTGAGCATAGGTTTGAACTTCATTTGGTGAGTAATGGGTGCATTATTGCTAAAGACCAAAGTACCAATAATAAGTCCACAATGCCAACAATCAAGTAGGTTTAACAATTCTAACAATTAATAACATCAATTGTATCAAAATGGCTTCGAAAAGGAAAGGAAAAACAAAGAAAAATACAGCAAAATTTCAAATGGCCATTCGACCAACACTATGTTTCCAAGGAAAAATTTTATAATTCAAACCAAAGTTTCCAACATGTAATTAGGTATATAGAGAACTCACCTAATAGCTCAATTCACCAAAATATCCACCAATTGCATTAAAGTAGGCAAAAAGCACAACTTTGTTCCAAACAATTTTCTATAATAAAATAATCATCAAATTAGGTTCTACTAATCACTAATAACTCGCTCTTTGGCTTGTCATTTGATCTTTATTCCAAGATGATTAAATTTTTGAAAATTGTGGAAACAAAGCTTTGATACCAATTATAAGTCCTTTTGGACAACCAATAGGGGGGTAAATTAGTTGTTTGCGGAATTAACAACAAATTAAAAGTTTAATTGAAGGAAAGAAAGGGGAAAAGAAAGAACACAAAGGATTTATAGTGGTTCGGCAACCTTGCCTATATCCACTCCTCAAGATCACACTTGAGAGTTCTCTTAACCGATCCTTTTACGGGTCCAAGATCAAATCCAAGTGTTTAGGCTAACACTCAAATCTTACAAGTATTTTACAAAGGCTCACACTCAACTTATACAAGTGTTTTTTTATTTGGCTCACATTCAGACCCTTGAAAAGATACAAAAGAAGAAGAGAAAGAATTTTCTTAGAGTTTACCCAACTCTCAAATAATCAATAAGTCTTAATGAACTCAAGGATTTTATAATTTAAAACTCACAAATTGATGCTTTACAAATATAGGCTCTCTAAGCCATATACAAGAATGATTTTAATAAAAAAACTTAAATCAATGATCTCAATTGTTGTTCTCTTGAATTCTCACCTTCTTAATCTTTAAAACAACTTGTATTTATAGCCCAACATCAAATATGACCATTAGGATCCAAAATATAGCTGTTATAACCATTTTCAATGACTATTTTTTGTGTCAGAATCGCAACAATTGCGCCCGCAACCTCTTGAGTTGCGCCCGTGACTTAGGTGACTTTTGCTACTGGACTTTTTTGAAGAAACGCCGCGCCCACAACTCCTAGTATCGCACCTGTGACTTTTTTTTCATATCTCAAGTTATACAACTCCAAATCATACATTGTTTTTTTGTTGGAAACTTTGAGATGTCTACTACAACTTTGTAGTTATCACAACTCCTAAATCATCCATATTAATATCTTAAAAAATAATAACATTTTATTGTTTCAATCTATAAGATAGTTTGAGCATGCTTCACTAATTCTTCAATTTCTCCTTCTATAGAGCTCAAAATTGCTTGATTCTTTTTCTATATTAAAGTAGACTTCTAGAGAATTATGTATAATGGCATACCCAAATTCTTCTTCTATAATTTCCAGTAAGATTTGAAAGTTGCCCCATTAATTTTATCCTAACCTATCAGGTTGAGCATAATTTCTTCAAAATTTTATATCTTCATTTTCCAATGTCCAATGTTCAATCCAATTTTTGTTTCTAAAACTAGATATCCATATCTTTCTATCCATATATAGTTTGTTATATAGCTTCTGCCAATTTATATAGAATTTGGCATCAATTCAAACTTTTACAATTGCACTCCATTAAGCCTTATGTGTTTAACCCATATTTGAGCAATGGTCATGATTTCTCATGCCTTAACAAACTCAATAAAATTGTTAGCTCAAATAATACAATTATACTATTTTGTTATCATCAAAATCAACATTAAACCCAAGAGACTAACAGATAAGAACAAATATCTGATGATAAAGATGAATCATTTTCCTTTGCTAACAATATGACACACTTGTCAATTGATTAATTATGCTAATGACATGT
The DNA here is from genome assembly GCA_948193065.1 of Aleurites moluccanus. Classification (NCBI taxonomy): domain Eukaryota; kingdom Viridiplantae; phylum Streptophyta; class Magnoliopsida; order Malpighiales; family Euphorbiaceae; genus Aleurites; species Aleurites moluccanus. Next base: position 5,369 of record CANXYC011384337.1, read on the forward strand.
GTCTCAGACTTGTCATTAGATTACTAAATGTATATCTAGTTAATCATTCAATTAACTAGATATTATTTACTAACCCCTAAACTTAATTTAAGGTTTAGGATTACATAACCCTAAATCAATTGAGGGTTTAGGGTTACAAAAACCCTAAATTATCTTTTACCATTTTAACATCAAATAATTGTTAGTTTTACAATTTAATCCTTCTTATTTATATCTAATAGAAATTAGGACTAAATTAATAAACTAAATTACTGGACTAGTCAGGTCATGCTAGGACTCTGTAAATTTAATTACTAACTCTGTTCAATTATCTCAATTAATTAATTAAACAATTAATTAATTATCGAGATAATGAGTCTAATCATGTAGTACTCTTTTTGTGTGTGACTTTCTAGGTTCATACCTAATTAGCAATGAGATATAATATTAGCCCCTGATATCATAAGAATATCCCACCAATCGAAAATCCCTAGTTCCTATTGGTTTCCCATAAGTCATGAGTGATCCCTATCATAAGATATCATGATTACTTAATTAGTATGAATGTGATAAATTTATTGCCAACATTTTATACACCTTAATGATGATTACATGCACTATAATCCCTTCATTAAGAAGATCCTAATCTTGGCTAGGACTATGGTGGATGTCAATTCCTAATACCAAGATCATATGTCTATATCTTGATAAACGTTCTTGATATAACAAATCCTAATCTATAATCTAATTTGGTTTTATCTGTAATCAATTGTCTTGGCCAAGGACTTAATATCAAGAACAACGAGAAAACATAGAATGTTATCCTCATTTACTCGAAGTAATGAATCACATATCTAGCTGAACACTGAGTCACACTATATAAGTAACTAAAGCCACAAACTACTCATATGGTGATACGTGGATAGCTAGACATGAAAGTAGTAGCAAACTTTAGCCATTATATATGGACAGCTGTGTCACCTCAGGTTAAAAGATTATTGTCACGACCCACTTTTGGGCAGCGATAGTCCTAGGGCACGGGTAGACTTAAGGTCACTGGAAACCCGTAGAACCCATGAACAATCCATTTATCAATCATTCAATCAATCTTAATTCATTCATCAATGCTTAAATTCCATTTATTACTTATAAATTTTACAGAAAATTTTCCAGAGTTTCCTTTGTAATTTCAATGTTATTCCATACCCAAAACCGGGTTTCTCAAAAATTCACAGCCTACACTAAAATTATTTTTACACTCCCAATAGTTTACCATCCTTATACCCTCAACTTCACAGTTTCACAAACATATAAAACACTTCTATATGTTCATTCCATTCATAACATGACACAGTCTATAAACATGCGTTTTCTTTATTGGTATGGTAGTCACTATCATATATCATACCATATTCATTTTAGCATCAATTATCATTTCAGTTTTAGAAATTGTCAATATATATACATATACAAACTATCTTCTTCCCAAAATATACCCCATGGAGCTCTAGAGTATAAACTGACTGACTCCATAAAAGAAATTTACACTGGAATCGCTGGATGTCCCAAGTGTGGAAGAAGGAAACTGTCTTGGGATTTTGCTCCTAATACTTCTTTCCTGAAAAATTATTAACCACAATAGGGTGAGTATAAAAATACTTAGTGAGCATGCATACATCATTACACATGTGATATGGGTATATGACAACATAGTATACCAATGGAAGTTTAGTAGCAATGAATACAATGAATGAATATCAGTATGTCAAGTTTGTATGTTAAAGGCTAATTATTTTGCACACCAAATATCTTTGGAAGTTTGGAACAGATAACAATTAAATTGATGATAGAATGGCCATCAGTGGTAAGCAATAAGGTATAAGCTTGGAATCGATAAACAGATAAATAATATTCGTATTATGTAGATAAGACAGATAAAGGGTATGGACTATATGTAAACATACAGTTTTCAGTAGTATCAGTATGGACTATATGCGAACATACAATCTCTAGTAATATCAGTATCAATAAGTATAAGACTGATCAGGTCTTATGGCAGGACCATAACCCTTTCCAGCTAGGGCATCAGTAATACAATGTGCACATTGCCGACAGTATGTACCCACTACCCTGTCGGAGAGGTAGTTATGTCAAATCTACATGTAAAATAGGTTAATGGAAATCAATAACAATATCAAATATTCATTAGGAACATTATGGTACAATGGCTTTCGATCGATATGTATGGGCTTACTAGTCAATCAATATCAATAACAATCAATGAATATGGATAAATTTCAATCTTTAGGAAGATCAAAGAATGATCAACAATAACAAGTGCATTTAATCAAGAAGGAAACATACTCATTGGGTCAACAAATCAAAATATGGGTATGCATAATGATATATACATTACTCACCTCGTTAATATCTTTACGTATCCACTATTCACTTCTCTACTTTGATCTTCCACTGATATCCTCTTTAGTATTCGAAGCTATACATTAATTTAAACATTAACAATCAGTATTAATCTATATGTTATACATTAATCTTCAATTTAGTTTAATAAATCTCTATTTAGCTTAACAATTCTCATTTATTAAGCTCATTCTGGCAGTTCGGACATTTCTGTCTCTAACTCATACTACACTTATCCAATTTCATTAATTTTTTTCCTATTTAAACTAAACCTATTAGGGTCTAACATATCCAAAATTCATCTATGTTCAAGTTATACACAGCATATGGTGATAGTTTGAACTTAACCCTACTGTCAACCCTGTTGTCTTACACTCTAAATCTGACAGTCTCTAACTTTTTGACTATATCTCATAAAATAATAATAAAATGACAAAACCGTTTTACAGGACTCTACATAAGACATAAATAAACATCTTTTATTTTGAATACTTAGTCTAATTCAATCTCTAACCATCTATGAAATAAAAAATACAGTAGCATTTTTCAATTTTTCTGGTTATGAGTCAGTCTCTGTTTTTACTTAATAACTCTCTCATCACTTTGTATTTTACAAATTTCTTTTATAGATATACACTAGACACATATATAAACAACTTTTATGCTTATCACTTCCACCAATTCTATCATTTAGATCACGGAATATCAGTCTCAACTTACTGCTTCTACAGGATCCGGATTTTTCAATTTAGTCACAAAACAAACTTTACTCAATCTATCTAATTCCCAACATATAACCTTCAATTAAAACCCTAATTATTTAATCATAACCTCATATATCATCATGTTTTCTCAATCACATAATTTCAGTAATTATTTAACTCAAAAATCAAAATTAAACACAATAGACACCAAATGACAGAATTTTACCTTAGTCAAATCATCTATTTCCTTTGTCTTCTTTGTTTTCTATTCCTTCTCCTTTCTTTATTTCTTTGAATTATTTTATGGCTATTTTCATTCCTTCTCTTGTTTTTCTTCTTATTTATTGGCTTTTGTATAACTTAAATAAATTCTATCCACTTTTGCTAAGTTTGTGTAGGAAAAGTTTAGAATTGTCTAGAATAAGGTGAGTTGTTAACTTACAATTGTGACAAGTATGCTTTCTTTTATTATAATTATTTCTTTAAACAAACAAATGAATTATTTTTACCACCACACCTCATTATGGCCGGCCCTTAAATTGATAATGTGATCAAATTTATTTTTGTCTTTTATATACTTAAGAAACAAAAGAAAGATGGAAGATATGTATGAAAATTTTGCTCCAATCAAATTTTGACAAATGTAAAGGTAATACTTATACTACTTTAACTTAAATTAAAACAAATAAAATCCTATATTTATTACATGATGGCCGGCCCACTCTTGAATCAAAAGGCCAAAATTTTTTACTTTTCTACTTATGTGAATGGTGACAAATTTGGTGGGTCCCAATTGCTTTTTATTGAAAAATTCTTTTTTCCTCCTTAAAATACCTTATTCCTTTGCACTTCTATCCTCTTTTCATGCCTACTAATTTCTAATTAACTTATAACCATTGTGAATCCTCCATTACAAGCTTCTATTGACTCTATTTAATATTTCATGACTGTCTCTGCAGTCGCTTGCTCCTAAGTCTTTAATCTCCATACCGAATTTTTTCCTTACTGTCATTCCTTTTTTTTTTTTTTTTTGACTATCTGTTTTCTCTTGCCAACTTGATTAATTCTTATTAACTTAAATTACTCATGTTTGTCTAACCTTAATTATTCTATCATATTTTGTCTCCTTCTGTCACATTCTGTTGTATTCTGTCATATTTACTTAATTTCTCAAATTTACTTATGTTCTATGCTATCCTATGTAACTGTTTTCGAATTTCTGATTTTTGTCATTTTATAATCGCTGCTTTCCAATATTCCATTTAATTGTCATCTGATTAACTATGTCTGGAGTATTACAATTATATGCACAATTACGACCAGGACGATGGTTGATTGACAAATAGTAAAATACCATGTCAACCTCATCCTACGTTACAAGTTAACTACTCATCTAATGAGTATTCACATGTTTGTCCTGACATTCCAATAAAGTAGTTTGTGACTTGTTACTTCCATTCGATTAGTATTCCATACTGACTAAGAAGACAAATAGAGCTAATGGTCTTTCTGAACTAGAGTGTTCCAAGCGAAAAGTCCTATGACCATGAACTATTTTAAATACTTATACTAGGTTGAGCAATCACTTTATTCTCTATCCTGAGAAAAGCTCACCTAACAAGTTACTTATGGACTACATTCTCTATTATCAATATATATCATAAGAGATTATATTATTACCATAAAGATAATTGGTTAACTGATCACTGTGCATATACAGCACTAGGGCATACTATGCCAACATATATGTGTTATATTGTCGCCATAGAATTGAGTGGGGAGATGAAAAGCATAAGCAAAACTTTGAAGCTATATATGAGCGTAAAGTAGTGATGTCGAAGATGTTTAGCATGTCATTTTTTTTATAAGTAAGGATTGGACAACTAGTTTCATATGATTCTAGAGAGGATGGGTTGGATGCAGCTTGGGCATGTTACTGAGAATGTTTTTCCTTCACTGACCTGAAGTTTTAAGTAACTTAAACACCTCAACTAACTAGCACAGATAATCCTAATCCTGGTACTATCTTCTATAATTTGAAGAACCAAGAATATGTAATCACACTAACTATAATGAGTGTTATTTTTGGTTCGCTTACCGAGGAGCATATCAGCTCATAGACTCCAGATTTTGATACTATATCTTTTTACTAATCTCTCGTTAGGACACATTAGATATATGATTCGCAAGGAATAAAGGAGTCCTAATTTGTTCACCATCATATGAAACTACTTCACAGATTCATTTATTATAACCTTTAGGCTCGTAGTGAGAGCAACGAGAAGGTGGTGACGAATGACTTGTTTTTTATGTTGTGCACTATAGCTAATAAGCGTATAAATGGTGGTCATTGTATGTCTGATCATCTGATGATCATATCAAGGTGGCCAAATGGAAAAATTATGATTGGATCCTTTGTGACTAACATCACTTGACACTTTGGAGTGTATTTTACTCAGAACAACATGAATAGTGCTTTGAAGTTCCGACCATATTTTGATAGCATTAACGCATGGACCTTGTTGGGGATGCATATTATTATTGAAACATGTCAATTTAGGAATGGTCGGCCTCTTTATGATGTCCTACCTGAGGTTGGTACTAATGTTCAGGGTGAGGTGAGAGTTGATGCTTGGGATGAGGTGAGATTTGAGGTTAAGGATGAGCCTGCTTCTTATGCTCCAACTACGGCTGCTGTTTTAGTTGATATACAATTAAGACATGCAACCAAATAGTCACAGTAGGAGGCCGAAGAGGATGCCAACCTTCAACATATTTTGTTGAAAGTTCAAGAGTGCAAATGAGAGAATGAGGAAATGAAAAGACATAATGAACAATTTGTATTGAGAAATGCTCAGTTGATGGGAGAGATGGAGCAAATAAAAGACAAATGTCCTCTTTATCTGAATTTATACAAAAAAAAAATAGAGAGAAGGACGATAAAGAGGAGAAGCTGGTGATAGAGATTATGAGCAGCATTATAGAGATGTTAGTCCATAAGCTTTACTAATTTATGTTGACAGTGAAACAACTCAGGGGAAATCAATCTCAGCCTTTATTGAGTTATCTTCTCCCACTATCGTTGACAGTCTATGTCCAAAGCAGTGTAAGAAGCCTCCATTTGCATCATGCCAGTAACAATAGGAATGCCAACAAGATAAGGAGGAGGATCAGGATGAGAAAGCCCAAGAGCAAGAGGAAGGCCAACAAGATATGGAAGCTAGGGAATTAATTCCCAGATTAAAACCAATTTTAAATAATGGTTGGATGCTGGAGCAAAACAAATGGATTGTCCTTTTGGTATCATGTCCTGTGAGTTCATATCCAATTTACTTTATGGGAAATGGCTGAAAAATCATATAAGTACGACCATTGTTTAATTTACCTTGATTTTCTGTTTAATTATTTTTTTAATACAAATTTAAGTACGAGTTCATAATTTAGGAAATTGACGCTTTCTTGATGGTGTTGCACAAAAGGAAGTAGGATGAGCCAATTCCTGGAAACCTGCTTGTAGCATTTGTGACACTGTGTTCTCGGTAAGCTCATTTGTTAGTTCTTTTTTTTTTAATATGTCCAATTTGCCTCTTATAGGCCAATATCTAAAGAACATATAGTGTTTTTACTTCGTGGGAATGATAATCCATGCAAATATGAAATGGTATTTACAAGTATCCTATTGCATGGGATTTGGTATCTCGTACTTGTTAACATCATTGACATGCATTGGTTCCTTCTCCAAATAGACATAAAGGGGCATTGCATCCTCAGCTACGATTAATTTCCTCGTCCAGCTAGTAATTCTCGACTTCCTTTTTAACTATGATTTCTAAACTGCTTCAATAGACAGGATATTTTGGGAAATCGCGGTCGCACTACCCTAAAACTAAGCCATTGCATTCCAACCTTAGAGATTGAGCATATCAGATGTCCTAAACAAAAAAGGTAAGCAAGCTCATTCCTTAGATATTTCAATTTGGCTTGTACTTAGATCTTATCTTATAATATTTTGAAATACTTATATTAATTTTCTTTGTAAAGGTGACCATTTTGGTGTTTTTGTATGCAAATGGGCAGAAGCTCAAGTATTTGACATAGATTGCAATGAAATAACACAAAAAAAAAATTACAAAGATTCGGACAGATTATACTAGCAGAACTCTAACAGTAGGCCAAAGACAACCCAGCAAAAGAAACATCCAAGGATCAACCAGTCTCATGGATGCACAACATGTTGAGTTGTGTTCTTTGTTATTCAATTTCATCCCTAATGAGATTGGCTTGGTAATTGGCTTTATGAAATTAATTAGGATTTGAAATTAATAGCAATTTCTCTTGTTAATCACTCAACTTTTATATATGTGCTGGTTCGACCTCTGTTGTAAGGATGTAAAAAAAAGGTTAAGGGAATGAGATGATGTAAATGTTGTTGAAATTGCCAAATTGGTTCTATTTAGATCGAGAGCTAACAAGAAAATTTATAGCATTGAAGAGATCCGACATTCCAGATAACTATTCAAGCTGAAAATTAAGTTCATAATTCATTCATTATAGATACAAGGGCACAGTTGAACAAGATATTTCTCAAGCACAAATTTCAGTGAGCCAAGCATGGCATAAGAGCAACATCAAATTATGGTCCCATCTCTAGGTTCGTTGGTCAGAATACCAAGTACTGCCCACCCATGAAACTTCCCTTTCGACCTCTCTTCTAGTCACCAAATTCATGTCATCTAGATTTTTTTTTCTGTCATAACTCATTGTTCATCTCTTTCATTTTCTTCTGAACAGTTGTAACATCACATAGATGTTTCATCCCCTGAATTTTCCCTTTTTAACTCTTGAATTTCCATTTCCAGCTTCTGTTTGGCATCCAACTCCTTTTCCAAATGAAAGAATTTTAAACAGAACAATTAATAAGTGAAACATGTAACTTATATGGATAAAACCCATGTTTGAGTAAAATATTCTTAAACTTGTACCAAACTCATAACATTGAAGGAATAAAGAACATTACACAACACTACAGAATAAGCAAAGGTTTTTTTTTTTTTTTTTGGGCAATTTAAATCTTGAAATGATTAGTATACACGACTCTTGCCAAAGTTGAACCATATTATCATTAAGTTTGTAGATCTCTTTCGCTTGTAAATTCGCAAACAGATCAATCCCACCTTGAATAATATTGTGAAGGAGTTTGACTTTGCTATCACCAGTGTTGGAATAGCTCCAAAGAAAATGCATATACAATCGGGTCAGATGTTCAAACTACAAGAGCCTTTGAGCTATATGGGCATATGCTTGGATTGAGCAAATCAGCACAGCTACTACTTCCATTAAGCCTACTATGCACTGTCGGCAAACACTTAGATTAATACGGGCATGTACCTGGGATGAGAAATGCAAATACCTAAGCCTAAAATAGTTTATATGGACATATATTCTCTTACATATAAGCAAATGCTTGGATTGAGCAAATCATATATTCTCTTACATATAAGCAAATGCTAGGATTGAGCAAATCAACATAGCTACTGCTTCCATTAAACCTATTGGGAACTATGCCGGCATATACGTATACTAAAACGAGCATATTCCTGTGATTAGAAATGCAAGTGGCAATTGCCCACCTTAAGCCTAAAATAGACTATATAAGCATATGTATTATTAAATATAGGCATATTCTTGAATTGATTAAATCAGCACAGCTACTGCTTCCATTAAGCCTATTGGACTCTATGCCGCATATACTTGGATTCATACAGGAATATACTTGGATGATAAATATTTGGATTATGGATAAGAGAATTGAGCTGGCCACCCAAGTAGTTACTATCCACCTTAAGCCTAGAATAGTTTATACTGGTAAATTTCAGGATTTAAACTCTAGCTTTTCTCCTGAAAGCAAAAGTTAGGGGTGGCATCGGTTTGATTTGGTTGATTTAAATGATTGTTATTAAATCAAATCAATCTTTTCAGTTTGAAATTTTTTTAAACTAAACAAAATCATTATTATAATCAAACCGTCAATTTGATCACCTTCGATTTATCGATTTCAAACCAAAAATATTTTTTTTATAAATCGGTATTATTTTATTATAAATTTAGTAAAAAAACTAATAAAGTATTGGTGATAAAAAAAAACTCAAAAATAGTTCAATATAAAATACAAAATTTATCTATTCCATTTATTAACACTTCTAAAATACCTTCGATTTATCGATTTTAAACAAAAGATATTTTTTTTATAAATCGCTATTATTTTATTATAAATTTAGTAAAAAAACTGATAAAGTATCGGTGATGAAAAAAACCCAAAAATAGTTCAATATAAAATACAAAATTTGTCTATTCCATTATTTAACACTTCTGAAACTTGTCTTTTTCTCAAAAATTAGATTCTTTTTTATTTATCTTTAATTAATTTTCATAAATGATATTTTTTAAAAAATTTTAAATTAATATTATGTTAAAAAAATATGTTGTTGTATATAAAATAAATCAAATATATTTAATTATAATAATAATAATAAACAATATATATAATTTAGGTTTGGTTCAATTTGAAATCGAGGAGAAAAGGCTTAAACTACAAACCAAACCAAATTTTTAATTTGCTCTATTTTCAAATCAAAACCAAATTAAATAATTGTGAAATCATCGATTTTGATTTGATTTAGTTAGTTTGATTCAATTTAGTCGATTTGACTTCCATCCCTAACAAAAGTTGCCAATTTGAAAGGATTTAAATCCAATAAATATTTTCATCGAAATAAAATAAAATGGAAAATGGTTGATTTTTATCCTTATTGAACAATGGGTCTGCCAATCCTTAACAAAGGGTTTAAAATCTATCAAATAAGTAAAATTGTTAAAGATCCATAGAGTATAAACAAAAGGCAAAAAGCATCTTTAAACTCCTAAACTTTTTACTTTTTGGCTATTGGGTCCCTATAGTTTAATTTTTGTCGATTAAGCCCTCTAACTTTTATTTTTCTATATATCAGGTCATTTTTTGATGGGTGTTGACAGAAGTGCATTACACACACGTTAAAAGCGCGTAAACAGAATTAGAACTAATGACTTATGTTCAAGATGCTGACTAGAAACATGAAAACAAAATAAAAACTTTATAGAAAAATGACCCCATTTTAATCCCAACTTATACACTCACTGATTCCATCATCCTCCATCTCTGATATCAATACTCCCTCCTCATTTTTAACTCCATCTCTGATATTAATACTCCTTCTAAAATTTCCTTTCTCTTCTCCTTCTATTTGTGAAACTTTGTGTTCAAAATTCTCTCTTATTTAATGTCACAGATCTATGGAGACCCTCTGCTCTCTATTTCCAAATCCTTTCCAACTATCCATCAAACCTCCTTAAATCGTTTCACCTCTTTAAATCGTTTCACCTCCTTAAATCGTTTCATCTCTTTAACCCTATTCACCTTACCTCACCTGAAATCCTTTCCTCTCTAGCTGCAGATTCTTCGTTCTTAAGGTTTTTGCTGCATATTCGACAGAGAGCGTCGTTGCCATTATAAGGAGACCTACTAGAAGTTATTGCCATATAAAAAAAACGATTATAACGAATAAGAGCTTCGACTAGAGGAAGAAATTTAGAATTATTTAGAACAGAGAACAGAGTAGGAGGAATCAAGAAAAGGAGATATGGAGGAATTATTTAGAACATAGAATAGAGTTGGCATATAATTTCTATATCTGAAAAGAATGAAGAAAAGAACAAATCTGGGTGGTCAAGGATGGACGGTGGTTCTGGCGAATTCGATCGTCAACTCCAAGCTTCTATGTTTCTTTCAGCTATAAACAAATGCAACCCACCCAAAATAGTTCGCTCAATTAAGGTTCATGAATTTTTCTCTTTATTTTGCAGTGATTTGTGCCTATTAGATTTCAATTTTTTTTTTTTTGGTTTTTAAGTTGAATTTGTTGGCGGCAGCGCTGTGAAGTTTATGACTAGTGGTTGTGGGGATTGCTTTTGTTTGTATTTAGATTTGAATGAGAATAATAAATTGAAAATTGGGGGAATGTGGATTTGCTCTTGGCGATTCCAAGGAGAGAACGAAACCAAGGAAAGAGGCGATTTTGTTTTTAATTTGTTGCAGAGAAGAAACAAGAATTTATTAAGAGAGGTGATTTTGTTACAGAGAAAAAACAATAATGGGAATGATTGGTGCCTTTTTTTTAATTTATGTTTTTAATTTTTTTTTTTCATTTCTACATCAACAAAGTTAGTCCCAATCAGTGTGATCACATCTCTTAATGTGCTTTTAACACGCGTGCAATGCACTTTCGTCAACTCTAGTAAAAAAAGAATCAGAAATATCAAAAAAATAAAAATTGAAGAGTTTAATCGATAAAAATTGAACTTTATAGATCTAATACCAAAAAGTAGAAAATTCAGAAATCTGAAGATGCTTTTTGCCTAAATAAAAATATAATAAATGTATCTTTATCTGAAATACTGATATAAATACAAAGGATAAAATAAGTATTTATTTAAAAAATAATTTTGTATACATGTAATAAATTTTTGTTATTTTATTTTTCAATGGCCCTAAAATTATTATAACATACTGATACAAATACAAAGAATAAAATAAGTATTTATTTAAAAAATAATTTTGTATACAACATGTAATAAATTTTTCTTATTTTTTTTTCAATGGCCTAAAATTATTATAAATTCAACATGTTTTAAGGTGTATTGGATAAAGAGAATTAAAATTTTTGTTAAATTTAAAAAGTCAGGAATATTTAATAATAATTTTATCATCCCCGTCACACAGTGTATGTGCTTTTTAGGGTTTTCTCCTCCTTCTCCACATGTTCTTCTTCTTCATTTCACCGATTTTTAGTGTTTTCCTTTCTATCTCTTACTCTCGCTCACTAACAGGTCCTTTCTCTCTCTCACTGCGTGTGTATCCATCTATGCAATTTTCTCCTCTTTCGTGTGTACCTTTGTATTTGTATGTGTATAGGTTTCTGTATTTATGAATATTTGTGTGATGAAATTGGGGAAGATCATCTATATTTAGATTCAATTTCTCTGTGAAGTTGTTGCATTTTTATTTTGGGTGGATTTCCTTACCTTGATTATGGTAGATTAGGTTTGATTGAGGTTGTTGTGTTTGATTTTGTGGAAATAAGGAAGATAAACAACACATACTTTTTAGGGGAGATTGAGCTTCAAGTTCACACAATAGCAGAAGGAAAGAAGGATAACTTGGTAAAAAATCAATGAAGAGGTTGCTCTGTTTCATTCAATCAGTCAGGAATTTGTGACTGAATGGTTGAGAGCCATTAAGAGCAACATTTTTAAAATCGGACCGATTAAAGAATCGGTGAAAGCAAATGGTCAGAGGTTAAACAGGAAAAATCGGTATGCATATATATGTATATATAGTTTGATATTTATTATATATATAATGAAAATAAATATAATGTAATTATGACTAAATCAATAATTTATATAACACCATATTTTTTATGATGTCAATTTTCTTAATTTTTTTTAATTCAAAATATCGTCATTTTTACTTAATAAAAACGACGTCGTTTTGATAAAAAATAAATAAAAATTTAAAAAATTTAAAAAATTAAAAGCTGACCCGCTCGATTTGAAAAAATCGATCCAATTCGATCGATTCAACAATTAATAGTCAATTCACTAATTTTTTAATCGATTTATAAGAAACGGATTATTTGAAGCTAACCGAACTAGTTTTTAGTTCAATTTTTAATTTTCTGATTTGGTCAGTCAGTCAGATCCGATTTTAACAATCATGATTAAGAGTTTTGTCTAATTTTATAAAAAAAGATTTATCTACCGGATGAGAAGTATTTCCATTAAGATCCGTTCAGAGGTAAACAAACGGACCCTGGATCAGGTATACAACGGGTCGGGCTCCATCCGTTTGTAATCTCCTTACCAGGCACGCTTCCGCTTCCTGTATACGTTTTATACATGCGGTAACAGACAAACTGTACCTACAAAACCCATATTTTTTCCTAAAAATTATGGAAGTGGGTGAAAGCTCTGCTTCGAACTGCTCCTCCGATACAATCTGGGCCAAGCTTGGTATCAATTTTTTATTCAAATCTATTGTAATTCTTATTATTAATAATCAATTTTTTTAATTTATTTTCATGTCCTGTTTGTCTTCCAAGAAAATGCTTTTTCCCATTTCCACTAGCGTTATGCACAAAATTTCTTGAAGCCAATTTCTTTATGTTCAAACTTTGCTTTTGATTCTTACTTTTTTCCTTTTGCGATAAGAGAATTGTTTTGCTCATGCATGAAATGATCATTTAAATGTTAGAAGTTTTGTTGTTGTTGTTGTTGTTGTTCTTCTTCTTCTTATTATTTTGTCTTTATGGTGAATTCTGATGATGACAAAAGGAAAAAAAATGATATTGCTAGATAAATTTTGCTTTCTGGTAAATATTGTTAGTTACTTATGGTATCGTGATTGTCATTGCAATTGCAGTCATAAATTTTGATTATTAAAGCATTTAAAATTTTCAATTACTGTTAAAAATAAAATAGACCCGCATTGAACGTAAGTCCAGAAAGTGAACTAACTATGAATTAAGGATCTATTTATTTAATAAATCTAGCTAGCTATTAGATTCCAGTTCTTATGTTAGATGCCTCTGATTTGTAATTTATTACATGTTAATTTTTTAATGGGATTGGCTACAGAGTAAGAGCCCGTTCACATCACACGGTTAGTGTTTGGCTCCTAACTCCTAGTTGAGGTGTTTGATAGAAAGTTGAAATTTTTAGCTCTAGCAGTCAACAACCAATTACAACCGGTGAGCCAAATAAACCCTACGGCTCCATTTGTTTCGCGGAAAATAACTTGTCTTGGAAAATATTTTCATAAAAACTAATTTTCTGTTGTTTTGGTTATCATATTAAAAGTTAGTGAAAACATGTTAAAAATTTTAATTTGTAAGACTATAAACATGTTTAAACAACTTATAAGAATTTTATATTTTTAAATTTTATCGTTAAATATTAGAATATATGTATAAAAATAGTAAATTGTGATGGTCTCCACGCAGCCAATGGTGGTCTTCAGAGGCTGGTGGTGGTCTTCAGGGGCTGGTGGTGGTCGCCAGCAGCCATTGGTGATGACTATTTATGTGTTTATATATTTTTCTCTCATTGTAATGAGTTTGTCAAAATAAGAGAAATGACTTAATTTTCTAATGAGCAGGAAAATATTTTCCGTTGTCTTAATTTTCCAAAATGTTCCAAATGTCAGAAAAAACGAAAATATTTTATAGAAAAATATTTTCCATTAATCAAACGGAGCCCAAGTCTTCTCTGCAATGAACGCTTTTAACTTATCACTTGTTAAAAAAAAGATGACATATTAAACAAAAGATGATATGTTAAACAAAAGATGATGGCTTTTGATTATTTTTTTTCCCTTATTGCAGTACCATCTGAGTCGAGATATTCTGATATTGAGATAAGGTCAAACGAAGTAGTTATCAGCTCCGCAATCACATCATCTTCTCATGAACAGCAGGAATGGTGCAAAATAACAAGGAATTTAGATCAATCTTCTGCCATAATGCTAAATATAAGGTACTTTTTATTTTTATATAATAATCATCTTCTGTTCTGCATTGTTTACTTTGTATTTTATATTTTTCATTGTCAACAACTATGGGCTATATTTTACTCATTAGGGTTTTGCATAAAATTAGCAGAAGCTTCTCAGCATGGATTAGAATCTGAATATCCAGCATTCAGTGGCTGGATAAACATATTTTACAAACTTATTATTATAGTTTATTTAATTTTTTAAGGGACTACAATTAACTCATTCTTATTTTTTAACATCATGAAGGTGCCGATTTTGTTTGTCAAGTTTTGACATCTTAATTAATATTTCAACAATAATGTTATTTTCTGCACCTACACCTTGGGAGGCAACATATTGCATAATTAGTTAGAGAATTGCATATGGCAGAGTTCAATCTCATTGGCCTGGAGTTGTTCCAAACCTTCCATCTTTAGTAACATAGCTAATATGCTATGGAAACTGATTTAACCTGTAATCTAGCAAATTGCTTTTTGATTTTTTATGAAAAGAATATTGATGCATTGAAGTAATCTTGGTGGTTGTCAATGCTGTGTCTTAAAACTCTTTCTGATGGATGTTTTCCATGGTTGTCTTCATACATCTGAGTGCAAAAAGTATGCTTTTGGAAATCATATTGGCTTTTCGTAAGTAAGAGCTAAATTTCAATAATAAATTTCTCATAGTAGTATTTGAAATTAAAAGCATATCCTACGGCTAGAACAATCAGTTGGCTTGAAAATTTTGGGTTTGAGCTCAGCCTGAATTAACTGCAGCCTGTTTGAGCTCATCTTGAACCTTATTTAAGGTATATAATACATAATATGAACTGTACACAAAACAGATTTTTTATGGTGCATATTTAATTTCACTTGATACGTTTTAGTTCCTATTCCTCTTTCCAGGTAAATCGATGCCTTATAAATTTTCTAATTATTAGGTAATATTTTGGTAATTATACTAAGGCAGGTCTTTTGAATTTAAATGCTCATTAGTTTTATTTGGGAATTTCTTTTGTTATGCATTTTCCAATCAGATTTTAGACTAAATTATTAAATTTCACTTCATTTTCTTTATAACTTATAACTTAGCAACTTAAATTTCAATATCCATGTTCCATTTATAGTATATCCTCTATAAATTAATATTGTTGAGACTTGTAAATTCTATTAATTAAAAAAAATATTAATTAATCGATAAATTAATAATTTATTAAGTTAAAGAAAGCATTTACAATTCAATAAATATATATCTAATCAATTAAAAACTCATTTTGTTTTACCAATATTGTAATCAATTCAATATGAATTAAATGAATTGAACAAAAAAAAAATGTGATCAATTAAATATGAATTTATTGAAATGGAATAAAAAATATGTGATAAATTGAATATGAATTAAATGAATTGAATAGAAAAATATGTAATGAATTGAATTGAATTGAATTAAATGAAGTGAAAAAAAAAATGTGAGTGCAATTACTTAGATTTAAAATAGTCTTTAAAATTATATTTTAATAAAATATCATAGTCTATTATATGTATAATGTTGGCAAATTATTAATTTATAATATAAATGTGACTATTTAATTATGTAAGAATTTTCAGAGAATTATTATTTTATTAATTTATCGAATTAGCCTATTAGTCCAAGTCGAGATAATAGAAAATTATTATATAATAGATATTTTTAATCTATTGAGTATTAATTTATGGAGATTATACTGTATAGGATATTGATCCTTGAGGAATTTGTAATAAAATAATTGTTTCAACAAACTTATAAGAAAAAGTCTTGAGATAGGCTGACCCAAATCTAGCCCAAAGCTCATTATGTGTTTTGGATTGTGTTTGGGTTGAGATTTTAAATTTTAAGGGGATGATTTTAGTGCAATGTTAAATTGCTCCTTTTTGACTAGAAGGCTACAATTTTGAATTGCAGAAATAAGCTCTTGTGAAAAAGCCAAGTGAAGGTTGTCTGTAGTAGATCACCTTGTCTAGACCCTTGTAAAGTGAGGATACTTTTGCACATGAAATGTAGTTTTCAATTGGGCTGATTTGGGCTTCAGCTCAGGCAATTTGCATTGGAGTCATGCTTAGGCTCACTTCAACCTAGTAGTCATAGCTACAATCATGGCAAGTTATTCCAAAACCAAATTAAGTGGAAAATTTTTGGATTGCATGTAGTGGTTAATTTTCGAAGCTATCTACAATCTTTTAGATTTTGATACCATGCTTGATGTTGCGGGTAATGTGCAACAATATCTACAATCTTTTGTAGCTAGGGTTTTTGATATGGGGGAAAATATTATAATTTTGTGAACAGATTAAAAGTTTAAATAGGCTAAAAAATATTTAGAAGTCAAAAAGTGGTTTCTAAATGTTGGACAAAGGTTTTCTTTTTACCCCTGAGGGTAGGGGTTTGTCCAGGGCAAATAGAGGCTTTTGAGGCAGTCATCAAATTAAAATTTTGTGGAGTATGCAATGGACAATGGTATAATTGGTTGCTAAAGAATTCTCTTTTCGGGATGTTAAAATTGGCGGGGGAGTTACATCCTGGAATTGCTAGTAAGTAGGAAAGACCTAAATTTGGGGGGGCTATTTTCTGTTTCTCCGAGTAATTGCTCAATTTCTGGCTCTTTGAGTAACTGCTCATCAAGAGGAAAGAAGAACTAGTTGCAGGCGAAGAGAAGGAAAATGAATTTTATGTAGCAAATACTCAACATTTGTTTCTCATGGAGATTGGAATTACTGCACCAAAAAAAAAAAAGCCCTTTTAGATGCTGTTGCAACGAAACAGTTTTTGATTCTTTAATCAACATATTTCAAGATGGTGCTTTTTTTTTTAATTGTTTTTAATCAACATATGGTGCTTTTTTAAACAAGTCTACAACTATAACAACAGACCTTCGATGTTACATTAAAATTTGTGTCTAATTTCCTATAAATCTAGACTCCTATTATATTTTTTACATATCCCTTTATCCATTTGATCGAATTCTCCCAATTGTCTCTATAAAGCAATTTGAAGACATTCTATTCCATTCTTTTAGTAATTTCTAGATATTTGTATATTTGATATATATTTTTACTTTTTATAAAAATAATTTTATAAAAAGAAAAGTAAATAAAAAGTAGATATGTGTAAGCTAGATGAATCAACAATTTTTAAGTACAATGTATACCTTTTCCTCATTCTGTGCCACATTTTTTAAGTTAAATTTGAACCTTATTAAGAAGGTTTTGCAAATAGGTCTCCGTGTCAAATCTTTTGGTTTGTATAGAAGTTGCAGATCAAGAAACTACCCTTTTTTTTCTCTCTCCTTTAACGTTACATTAGTGCTTAGAATTTAATTAATATTTCTTAAGATAGGATTAAATCATCGCCTTTTGGACTGAATTTGGGTTTTGCTACTGCTCTCTAGTTGTCATCTTCACGAATCACACATGCAAACTTGTATTTAAAGTTGACATTTTTAACCTTAGGTTGTTTGATCATTTTTACTTGTGTATTTTATTTGTTATGGGCATACTTTGCTGAATTTTATGTTGGATAATTTTATAGTCGCATAGAGTGGAGAGTTGAGGTTGAGACTTAGAAGGGTGCTAAGGTACACCTAAAATTTGAACAGGAACTAGGTGAGACTTTAGAAGAGTGCTAAAAATACACCTAAAAACTGAATAGAAAGTAGAAACAATTAATGAATCTTAACCAAAATTATTCCGAAGGTTCCAATGTTTTTTTTTTCTCTGTTGGCTCTAAAGTTTGACTGATATTAGTGCATGAGTTACAGAGTTAGTGTGTTGTCTATCAGAGGCGGCAGTGGTTGTAGCTGTGGCACAAATGAGTAAAGATCCTGGTTACTGGCCTAAAACTTGAGGATGCAGCTAAAGTGCTACTTGACATTACTAATGTTTGCTTTGTAGTTCTCCAATGAGCGAATGCTAATGATCCATTGCAGAAAAAGAAAGTCTACTATGTAGAAGAGAAGGCCTAATAAGACTTTATCCCCTAATGAATGTGTTCTGTTACGAGGATGGTTTAGGTTCGTTATAACTTGTTTGCACATTGTGCAGTGGCTTGGGAAATTTTTAGAATTGCCTTTTTATCATTTTTGGGGAGCAGTTGATGTGTGGAGAATCTTTAGAGACCTATATTGTTTTAAAATGAAGAGGATTTAGTGGAGGAAATATGCCAAGATTCTTTAGAATTATGCTTCTTTTTTCAGTGTGCATTGAGTCTTTGGATGGAGAGAAATGAATTATCTTCAAAAATCAAATAATTTCCTTTAGTTTCTTGCAGGACAAGCTGGTGTTCTTGGCTTCATATATGGGCTTATGCTTTTGGAGCTTCTAGAGTTTCCTTTGAATCTTATCCAACTTGATTGCAGGATGTTACTCTTTTATGTTATTTTTTGTACTTATCTATTGAGATATGTAGGAGAATTCCTCATGCTTCAGGCTATACTCTTTTTTCTTTCTTGATAAGGTTTCTTCTCTTATATTAAAAAAAACACTGGTGGAGAGAAATGCACATTCCTTCAGAAATCATGGCATATACATTAGTTTATTGTGGGACAAGGTGGTATTTTTGATTTCTATGTTGGTTTTTAGAAGGGTCTCTCTGAATGTTATCCAACTCGATTGGAGGGCATTATTATTTTTAATTTCTATTTTATGTTTTTTCCTGCTAGTTGTTTTTTGGAGTTATAGGAGGATTTATTGTCCTCCACAGTAGTACACTCATTTCTTCCTTTCACAATAATATTTTTCTTATCTAGAAAAAAACACAACACGTGTAGACACAGGTTTGAAATTTGCCTCTTACATAATTGATATTGACACATCTGAGATCGCCAAATGTTTTTAGTTCTCTCTCTTTTTTACTCTAGCTATGACTTGTTTAATGTTTTTCCTTATCCCTTCTCTTCTCCTATTAGTATTCTATCATATCAAAAGATTAAACTTCTCTGTCTTGTTTCTTTCTCTCTATCTTAGCATGCTTCATGTATTCCATTAATCTTTGAACTGGTTTTCTCACTCTTCTACTCCTGATTTCTCCACCATTCTTTCCTGTTTGTACCAATGTTCCCCAAGTTTTACACTCTTTGACAGTCTACATGTTTTAATTGGAGGTGGCATTGGATGGTGGGTTTGGGATGATTGATTGTAGCATGTTTTGGAAAATTTGGATAGCAATTTTGTACTTGTTGGGAAAAGTATCCATCATCGAATAATGAGAAAATATACAAAGGACTTTATAAGTGAGTGGATGTTGGACCTAGCACAAGCCAATTGGCTTAGTGTAAATGGGTTACAACACTTGCCCACTTATAAGTCCACTTGTATACGGATCCATGGATTTTAATATGGCATTAGAGTTTCATGCCCAAACGGACTAAATTTTGAAATCCATGTTCAAGCCTCCGTTGTTGGACTGATAACCATGCTAGTTTGCACTAAAGCTGAAGAAGATATATCAGCTGGTCCATTTGTGAGCAAATGTTAACCGGCTTGTTAATGTTAGGCTACAGGCTAAGTCTAGTTGTACTTGAGGGAGTGTGTTGGGAAAAGTATCTCACATCTAATAATGAGAAAATATATAAATGATTTATAAGTGAGTGACTGTTGGATCTAGCATAAGTCAATTGGTTTTGTGCAAATAGGTTACAATACTTGCTCACTTATAATCCCACTTGTGTATAGCCCATGGATTTTAATAGTACTAAATGATGGTTGTCTTGTACTTGCTATGGTTTTAAGGGGATGTTGTGAATATGATCTTGGGAAAGGCCAATGATATATGGGGTTGGGCAGCTATGGTGATATGACGTGTATGGTTGCCAGTGGTGAGAGAAAATAGTTAAATGTGAGCGTGGCATTATGGTGTTGTTTAATTGAAGTGCTGTAATTAGTTAACTGAATATTTGGTTAATCAATTTCACTGTTGCAGTTTTCGTTTTATAATTTACCGATCTGAGAATTTTGGTTTGGTTGTTGGTCACCTGTCATTAACATAAAAGTGAAATGGTGGAAGTCCATATGACGCTAGGTGAAATGAGTGAGAGCCTTTACTAGGAGAAATAATTTCGATAGTATTTGACTATTTGTTAACCAGTGTCAATATTGAGTCTTTTTCTAATCACTGTTCTGTATAGATGCATAGTTATATTGTTTTGATATAAAATCCTGATGGGCCCAAATCGCAGCGTGCAAAATGAAAATTATGGACAACTACTTTTTTCAAAAATGTTTTTTGTTCTCCAACTGAAGAAAGGGAGGAGGAAGAAGAAAGACAAACTTATTTGGATAATTGTTTTAGAACAATGTTCTGATATCAGAACATTGGTTTGTATTGGTATATTATGTCAGAGATCTAGATCCTTTATTCTTTTTCTCATTTTTTTATTTGAAATAAAATATCAGTAGGATTCTCATTTCTAGATATTTTTATCGAGAGTTGACATAATACTAGTTGCTTTTTAATTGCACTCTCCTACTAAAGTACGCTTCTCTGATAACTACTGAACAACTACATGCATTTTCTGTCAATTGTGTCAAAAGTTCACCCTCTTGTATTATTTTTTTTAATTTTTAATTCTTCTAGGGGGGTGCTGATATAGTTCAACTGCAATACTTGTTGATGAGGCTGTTGTTCAAACTGAAGATGATATTATTATCAACTGTGGAAGTGAAATTATTCCTGGCCCGGATAAAGAAGGTCAGCATTTATTCACTTTTTTAAATTATGGATATTTCCTGAGCATTAATTTACTTCAGTAACCTATAAGTTTGCAATGTCCGGTTTTATTTGTCCCTTTGTTTGATTTTCTTCAAATTGCAGCCATAATTGGTGATATTAGAACTCTTATGGATGTTAACTATTATTCTCTCATTTCCTAAGAATTGTTAATGTTGGAACTTTGGGAGTTGAATTCTTGCATCTTTTGTTCGTATAGTACTCCTTTCCTAATGGATTCTTGCATCTTTTTGTTCCTATAGTACTCCTTCCCTATTCATTTACCTTTTTTTTCCCCGTATTTTTAGTTCCCCCTGTACCTAAAGGAACAGAAGTCCTCAAGTGAGCCAAACAGAACATTGAAACTAAATCTTGGTGATAAAAGCCTCTTTTGAAATTTAGGGTTGAATTGCATCATGAAGAGGTATCTTTCTTAGAAAAGGTTACAGGCAGGTTTTCAAAAATTGTCTATCACAGAGTGATATGATACTTTGATTCATTAGTTCTGTTATGGGACAATACATAATGACTCTTTCATCTTGTAAACACAAGAACAAGCAGAAGCAGAAGAGGAGAATATGGCAGTGTAGCTGTTGTATGTCTTTCTTCCTATTCTCTTAATTTTAACCCTTATTTTGAATTCCTATCTTCCATTTAGGCCTCTTTATAAATTCAAATAATGGGCCCTTTCCAAGTCCTATTTAGGCTAGAGTTTACCTTTTATATATTTAAATAAATAAATAAATAGGCTCCTAGACCATTTGTATACAGAAAATTGTTTTACAAAATTATTTCAGAATTGGTTTTTTATTTTTTATTTTATTTCATGTTGTAATGCAGAATCAAATAGCTAATTTTAAACACTGTAATTTTCTGCTAAAAGAATCGTTACTTTTCTAATAATTTTCTTATTTCATGTTGTAATGTAGAATCAAATAGCTAATTTTAAACAGTGTTATTTTATGTTAAAATAATTTTTACTTTTTCGAATCAACTAACACTAGAAAATCATAATTGATTGTAGATATTTGGAGTATTGATATATTTGTAGCTATAAAATTTGAGTCATTTTGCTTCTTCTTCCCCCCTTTTTAATTTTCACAATAGTGCTGGTTGATACAGTATGATACAGCCTGATACTTTGACACAGCTACAGCGATCAATATTCTTATTTAAAATCCTGATTATGAGTAATAGGTATTTATAGGCTTAATATAATTCTAAACCTTAAAAATTTTTGAACTCCTAAAACTAGTCCTATTCCTTAAGGATTGGGTTTGGGCTTCTACAGGAAATTTAAAGTGTAAATGCTCTCCTGGTTAAATGATGACTAAAAAAAAAGCAAATTTGAAAAATAATTGCTAAAAAGTTAAATCAAGTAAAGCTCCAAATTACTAAATACTTTTGAATCTTAAAACTAACGGTATGTAAAAATAATCTGACTCGTAACATTTGAATGATTGGAAACATTAATTGGGATAATTGATCGAGTCCGTGATCCTAAAATCCTTTGGATCTTGAATTTTCTGTATTCTGAGCAAGTTCATTTGGTACAGTTAACAATTTGGAGAGGCTTGAGAAATGCTTGTGAGAGGGATAATAAATTACCAGGCTTTATCTGCCTTTTTTATTGTAAAAAATAATTTTAGAATGTTTTTCTCTGAAATGTAATTGTTTGTATTTGTAGGATATTTGAGCTACAGATTTAAAGTAATGCCCCCTCCAGAAACCTGCACGCATCGGTTAAAGGTAAACCATCAAATATTATTTGACATATTAAACATTATCTCCTTTGACATCATCATCTGTAAATGTAGTGATTCATATCCTCTTTTCATTTCTTTTCATCATCAGGTCAGTATAGATGCGGAGCATGCAAAATGTAGCATCTGCTTAAACATCTGGCATGATGTTGTTACTGTTGCTCCTTGCCTTCATAATTTCTGGTATGTGATTTTATTTATTATTCTTGTGTCTTTCTCTCCCAATAACATCATTCTTGTTCAATATTGTTGATTTATACCCTGTATTCACTGTAATACAGCAATGGGTGCTTCTCAGAGTGGTTAAGAAGATCACAGGAGAAACATTCAACTGTGCTTTGTCCTCAGTGTAGGGCAGTTGTACAATTTGTTGGTAGAAATCACTTTCTACATAATATTGAGGAGGTGATACTGATGCCTTGCATTTCATTCAATTCCTTTGTAAATGCTTGTCATTTTGATCTTTTGACAAAATATTGTGTATACACTTGTATGCACTTGACCATCTGTTAAACTTCAGTATGTGGTTCTGGACTAATTTTAATTACTTTTTGGACTGCATCTGTGTCATACTTTGTGTCTAGTTAAGTATTAAAATATATCCTTTTATTGCTTTTCTCTCATATTCATCAAAGTATATGTTCTATGTACATTTTTTTTGGCTTTGTTTCTGCCTCTTCGTTTTTCTGAATGCTGTATTACTGGTTAAATTTATATATTAACGTTAGTTTGATGGTTAAACTGCTGCCATTTAACTTATATCTATAATTTTAGGTGATAGTCATGGTTATTTGTTTTTTTTTTTTAAACCAATGCTGAAGGTTTCTGCTACGCCCCTTTCTTTATTTATATGCACTTGATATCCTTTGCAATGCGTTTTCATCTCCTTACTGTTTGTTCTTTAAGAATATGCCTTGTGTTTTGTAAATACAGTTTTGATTTACTGAAAATTTCTTTTTTGTAATCAAAATGCTGGTGTTTTGTCTAGGATGTACTGCAAGCTGATCCTTCACTAAAACGGTCAGATGAAGAAATTGCTCTTTTAGATTCATATGCATCAATAAAATCAAATATGGTAAGTAATTTTTATTGTTTTGGAATTTGTTTCTCAGACACTTGAATTTATGTGAGTGAAATCAGGGGCAGATTAGGCTTGTTATACCCAGAGAAGAGGCATAATTTATTTTTGCGCTTCAACTTACATCACTCTAGTATCCTTTTTGTTCTTTTGGTTGCAAAGTTCCATACATGAATTCTCATGTTAGATGCTTCTATGCATATATTTTCTGTTTTGGCCTCAACTGCTGGGAAAATAATGAAGAGTTCGTTATTGGGTTTTGTTCTTTCTATATTACCTTTGAGAATAAAAAAAATTTGATACTTAATTGGACACTTGCACCCAACATTATCACCCTGTTATGATTTCATAAACTCCTAATTAATTGAATAAGGATCGGGTTATCAATATTGGTCTTGAACTTGTTGCTGAAGAGCTATCTTGCACTATTTTTTTCTTTAACCAATCAATTAATTTCCTTTTTGCACAATGTTGATGCTTTGTTCTAGGTTATTTTAAATTCTTGGGGTTTTAGTTGTTTTATGTTGCTTTGCACTTTTCCTCTGTATAGTTAGCATATACGGTGCCTTTTACGACATGTTAGATCTTCTGGAGAATTTAAAAAAAAAAATCCATTGCTTGTTCTTTGATTTTTGTTTTTGATGTATGTTAGGCCATTCAAAGTGGTAAGAAGATCAATCGTAAGAGGGCACATTCAGTGTTGGATGTGGAAAGTGATGGTGTAGACTCTGCACAGTTCTCATGTCCTCAATGTGGTAATATTAATTGCTTATCAATACATTCATTTCAATAAGATTTTATCAGTGAGCCTTTGGTCTAGTGGTACTGGAGTCTCCAATGTTGCAAGGTCTCGAGTTTGAGTCGCAATCGGAGCTAAATTTACCAAAGAATATGATTTTATCCTTTCAGGCTGTGTTTCTTTGCCATTTGTAATCTAGGAAAGAAATTACTGTTCCATTGTGATGTTGAGATTTTAATCTCATTGCCAAGTGGAAACATTGCTACTAGGTTGGAGTTGCCATTCCTAGGGATGACTAGAGGTTCCATTTTCAGTCCCATGGGAATTAGAGTTGAATTGAAGAAGAGGAAAGAACATGAACAAAATCTCTCTACCATATGGTTTTTTTACCACTCCCCTTCCTATGGATTCTCTTTTTGTGCATGTCCTCACCATCACTAACTTTATGGCAGAATTCAACAAAGTTGAAAAATCCTTTGATTCTAAAATTGGATGTTCGTGTGTCTAACTGCCATGAAGAGCCTTGAGGTGATGTTAGGACTTTTCAAACATCTGAAAAATTAATACATATAGGGTTAGCTCTTTTTTCTCCCTTAAAAAATAGGATTTGTTTGGTGTACTACTTTATCACCGGATGATGACCTTTCTCTGTATGATGCTCTATCATGTTTCTCTTTTTGTTCATATAAAACCTAGTGCATTCTGCCTTTCAGAAGTCCATCTATATAACAGAGTATATTACTTTGTTAAAGTATTCTCCAATTTTAGGCTGTAAAACTAGGGTTTCCTAGTCTTTATTTTACTTTGCATCATAAACTCATTATACTACCAGTATGCTGATTAATATAAATATGAGTGGTTCCATGATAATTCTGTAAAGGGGAAAATAAATCTTTCACACTATATATAGTATTTTCATAATAGATTTTCTTGATGATGTGTTTTGCTAATTCTTTATATAGGAACTTCTATTGTATAATTACTGAAAAGCTGGTATCCTTTGTAAAATTTTCAAACAAAAGAAAATTGAAGGTTTTTGTACAATGCATTAATTCTTTTAACACAACTAGAAAAGTTTGTTTCCGGTCTCCCAATTTTTTTTTTTTTTTTTTGGGAACTGCAAGTGAGGTTTGGTTTTATGATGTCTTGAGGGTTAGTGGTCATATGGTAAGTGCTGCTTAACACAATAAATTAGCTAAACTAGACAGAGGCGTGGGAAAAAGGCTAGGCAAACTTACTGAACCTTTGCATGTGACAAATTAGGGTAGGTGAAGAGGGTTGTTGAATTCGCTCCCATTGTAGTCAAAGGCATTGGGATCACATGCCTAGGCTTTGATGCGCAATGAGAAAGTGCCCTGATGCTTTTGAGCTGCCAGATGGGTTTGTTTAGTCTGACTCTCGCTTATTGCATTTAAATTAATGCCTCATGAGGTGAATGGCGTTTAAGGTCTGTGCCTTCTTAAAAAGAGGCCATGTGATCTTACTATACTGAATAGTCCATCTCTTCTAATAGGACTATCCCAGTCAATTGCAGAATTGTAGTTTTTGTAGACTTTTCAGCAAGCATTGATTGAGGACAAGATGAGAGAATGGAGACTAAGACGGTTTGGACATGTGAAGCGGAAACTTAGGGAAGCTCAGGTTAGGAATGTTGAGCACATCGTGATAGAGGAGAGGAAGAAAGGAAGGAGAAGACTTAAACTAACTTGGAGGAACGGAATATGATCTAGAGGCATTACACTTATTGGAAGACATCGCCCAAAATTGTTTGGAGTGAAAATAAAGAATCCATATAGCTGACCTCAATTAATTTTGGGATTAAGGCTAAGTTGAGTTAAGTTGTAGACTTGGACTTTTCAGAAAATGTTTGTCTTAAATTGTTTCTTCTATGTTTTCTACTGTTAAATTACTAGTATTCTGCTGTTTCCCATTGGACATACCAAGAAAGTATGTTCTCTCTCACCCTTGTTTATTGTTTCATATTTTTCCTTCTCTTCTACACTTTGTTTGGGAAAAAGTGGGTTGGAGAAAGAAATGGAGGGGGGAAATGAGGAATAAAATTTTTGGGAAGAGATTAACCCTTTCTCCTCTCTTGTTTGGAATGGTTTGAAAAGGAGGGAAAGAAAATATAGGAAAAGACAAGTGAGTGGCTATGTGAAGAAGAAAAATTGTTCCATGGGAAAAAATGTAAATTAACTTGAAATTGCATTAAAAAAGTCACTTTCCTCACCCTCTCTCCAATTTTGAGAGAAAAGCTTTTGTGGGGTCTAGGGGAAAATCAGTATTCAAAAACTATTCCCTCCCTGTTCCACAAGGCTCCCAAATGGTAGAAAATATTTTTCTCCACCTCCTTTTTCTTTCCCCAACCTTTCCACCCTTCTCACACAATGTGCTAGTCTTTTATTTCTTTTATAATGTTTCTTTTTGTTTCTTTTAATTCTTGCAACTTTAATATGCTCTTTCCGAACTTTCCTAAACAATATTCTCTTCTATTTCTTGCTTTCTTATTTGTCTTATATATATATATATATTATATATATATATAATAAATGTTGGATTAATTATTCTATAACTATTTCTTATAATATCATAATTTGTTATAATACCACTAATTTCAGATTCTTTGAGGGTCCATTTGGATAAATGATAATTTGAAATTATTGTAGATTTGGATTTGAGTTTCAAGTGAAAAACTATGAAAAATATGCATGACACAAATTTCAAATGCTCATCATTTCAAATGACTAGCTTCCAAATAGACCCTAATTTAGAATGAAAGCATTTACTTTGATCTTTAAGAACAGGTATCTGAGTTCCCTTTGTGATGTAGTCAAGAAAAAAAAAGATTTAGGAATTATTTTTATTTAATTTTTAATTATGAGTTCCAATTTTCTCATCTAAATTATAAATTAGGAAATCTGGGGTTTTAGTATTATTTAGGAATTCAGGGTTTTATAGCTATTTAGGAATCTTTATTCTAATTAGGAATATTTTAGTACTTTATCCTATTCAATACTTGGTTACTTAGTTTAATTTTCTTAGTTAGTAGTAGTATTAAATAAATCTCTATAAATACTTATGTAAACTACTATTTTTTATCTAGTATTGGGAATGGAATAATCAGAATTTGGTTTGAAAAGCTTTGTGACTAGTTGTTCTTCTGTATTTTTTGTTTTCTTGTTGTTGCTGCTACAGTACTCGCAGGTACTGTACACACATCCCTCCAAACACCATTTTCTCTGTAGTTTCCAATTTTCTTCCAGGATTTTACATCTAGTGCTCTACATCACTGTGTCTTTCTTCCTATTGCATTCTATATTATATATAACATCCTATTTTGCAATAGTTAAGAATCACCATTAATACTTTTGTGTTGTTCAGTATTATTCTTTATTTCGTAGTCTTGGCCTATTTACAACTAGTCAATCAAGAATGTTTCAGATGTATTAATAAAAGAAAGTGCATCAAAGATCTAGTTATTGATTCTTCCAAGAGGCCATAATTACCATTAATAAACATATTATGGACAAAAAACACATATTTATTTTACTACTAATACTTGCACTTTCTATGCTATTTTGCCCCGGCCTTGGCTGAGGAAGATGTATATATATATATATGTGTGTGTGCCTATGTCACGACCCAAACCAGGAAGCCGCGACGGTCCAAGGGTATGGGATCCGCCTGTGGCTACCAGTGTCTCGATGAACTCCTAATACAATTTAGCTAACTCTCATGAACCTTAATCATTCTAATAGTTCATATATCACACAAGTTCATTCATGTTACTCTATTATACCACATACCAAATCTCATACATATACTTTATGCCAATGTCCTACCGAAAATCCGGCAGAGTTTCCTCTGTATTTTTAACATGCCAAATTACCAATTATCCATTAAACACTTACAATATCATTTATATTATTAATTTGCTCCATTGAAACACAAAATCAAATTTTCCCAATTTTCCTCTCATTCATTTCGGCTACAATTAAAATTACCCAATAGATGTTTAATTCCTTAATTTAATCATCCAAATCAACATTTAAATGTAAATAAATCATTAACCAACCAGAATTTTTACTCACCTTTAAAATTTCCTTGAAGTGGCCGAACCCTAGTCCTCCAATATCTCAATCAAAATGAAATTTGAACTTAGTTTGAAGAAATGAAAGACATTTGATGATTATATCTACTCAAGCTTCAACAATATACTCCAAAACCTTCATTCTCTTCCATGGCCGAACCAAAGAGGGATTTTTTTCTCCATTTCTATGGTGGCTCACGGTTTTTTGAAGGGAAAAGATGGAATGCAAATTTGTTTAAGTTATTTTAATAGTTAGTGGATTTTTGCCACACAATCCAATACAAGCAATCTCATAAAGTAAGCTTTGCAACCTATACATGCATCCTTTAGATTAAAATGCACCAATACTTTGTTCCATTGAATCATGATGAGTGAAAATGCTATTCACTCCTTCCTCTTTCACTTTTGCTTTAATTGGGTCCTTATAAAATATCAATTAAATCCCTAATTTTTATTTCTTTTTGCAATAAAGTCCTATCATTTTTATAACCTAATTTGACTATTTTATTTTATTTATTTATTTTATTATTATTAAAGTCCATAGGCCTATACATAAGTGGATTTATAAATAGGTAAGTGTTGGAACTCACTTGCACAAAATCAATTGGCTTGTGCTAAATCCAACACCCACTTACTTATAAGTTCTTTATTTATTTTATCATTATTCGATGTGAGATATTTTTCCCAACAATAATCATTATTTTATTTTATCCAAACAATCAATTAACAATCAAATACACATGTAAGCATATCAAAATAATTTCAAATAAATTGATAGAAATTCCCGAAGGTCTATAACTATACTAGGCTCGGTTAGGACTTGGTGTTACATATGTGCCTCACTTCATTGAGGCAAGCATATTTTGTGCACCTTGAACCTTAGGTGATAACAAGACCTATTGCCTTGATTCCGCCTTTTGTGTTTTTCTTCCTTGGTTGCTCTAATAAGGGGGTTGTGATGTAATTGTAGGGGTGGGTAGGTGAGGGAGGGAATGTGGGTGGGATGTGATGGAAAAATGTTGGTGAGTTAGTAAGCTAGAGAGAGAAAAGTGGTGACCTTTCCAATGAATATCTTCTCCCAAAAGGAAAATTATTGGGGTATTTATAGGGGCATAAGGTCTTGAGGACTGTTGATCATGTGCCTCATAGCATGATTTAGGAGAGTTTTGAGGAGTTTGCCTTAGTATGGGGAAAAAACTCAAATTTGTTTCTTCCTTGTGAGCTGGGTTGATTAAGTTCATTCCCCATTTTCAGCCCACCAAGCTATTCATCTGATGGACTCGGTGTCCAGTAGCCTTGAAACCTTCATTATCAGCTGTTGCTTCTAAATAAGATACAGCTACAGAAACCAACCACCACTAATTTGCTGTGGCTAGTTGTGGCTGCCACTATTGTTAATCTTAAAAAATTAGTTTGCAAAAGAAGCGGTTATGTAGTTTAATGGCTGAAACAGGATAATAGCAGTAACAGGAAGAGCAGCAGCCTGTTTCACATGAGATCCGTAAATAGTTCTTATTCCATGGGCCTCGTGGAGTTTTTACAATCGTTAGCACAAATATATTGGGGTTTAAGCTTTTGGGCTCACCTTTACTCAAAATGGCCTAAGCCATTTGGAGTGGTTGCCCCATTAGCTCATACAGCCTTCATTTCTTTCATTTTTACCTGATATTGGGAGTTGTCCACTTTCAACAAATAACTCTTGGCCAAAATGTTGTTACATTATGGCCCTTATTAAAAAATAAATGCAGCAGCCCTTGTTTAAATTCAGTTGTTGCTACCTGTAAAGAATAAAGAAAGAACACCTGTGTTGCTGTGATAGGTTTGTATTCTATCATTTTTCTTATTTTCTATTTATTAATAATTTGGTTCAACTAACCTTATGCGAGTTTTAATGTTAAAGATGTGGCTAAATGTGTGAAAATACTTTTTTCAATTTTCAATACTTAGTTACATGAAGTTCCGGTCTTCTTCATGTTTTTTACCGATGATCTTTATTCTCTAAATTTAGATCAATTTTTATCTAACCTTTTCATTTTCAACAATCAGGTACTGACTACAGTGGCTTCCGCTGCAGCCAAAACATGGTTCATTTGCAATGTCAAGCCTGTGGAGGAATGATGCCTTCCAGAGCAGATATTAGTGTACCACAACACTGTATGTACCAGGCTTATGTTTGATTATTTGTGACAGTTTCAGCTTTTTTTTTTTTTTTTTCTGTGTTATGCTATAATGTTTCTAAGAATAAGGCCCTAATTTTCATCTTTATGTGGTTCTGATTAAATTTTTTGGCTTAATGACTGAAAAAACCCAATAACGACCAAAAAAACCCAAACCTCTGAAATTACATTATTTTACCCTAATTCTAAACTTTAGTTTCAATTTTACCCATTTGATGAAATTTAAATGAAAATTAGCCCTTTATACCTATTATTTTTTTCTAGCTGCTCACCACAAAACTTAACTCTTATCATAACTTTCCATTAATCCCTTCTCAATTGCAAAAAATAACGCATGTAATTTTGACCAAATGGGTATAATTGCATCTACAATTGAAATTAGGGTAAAATAGTGTATTCTGAAAGGTTAGGGTAAATTGCAATTTTTTAGAAAGGATTTTTTTTTTAATTTTTTTTTTATCTTTAGGCCATTTTTTTTGTGGGTTTTGGTGTTTAAATTATTTCTTAAAGTAAATTGCAATTTTTCGAATTTTTTTTTTTCATTAGGCCTTTTTTTTGTGGATTTTGATGTTTAAATTATTTCTTAAAGTAGGTTAAAATTATTTGCTTGTTTGTAGAGTATGTTTCAAGTTGTGGATCCATTGTTCAAGTGGTAGAAGTTCTTTAAGTTGCAGACTAGGAAAATTATTCTGATATTGCTTGGTTTAATTTTGAGCATTTTGGATGTGATAGACCACTAGTACCTTGGTCAACAGTGAGCTATATCAGTTTAGCTATCAACTCTTGTTCTTTTTTTTTCCCCCTTCTCTTACAGGTTTGGGATGTGACAGAGCGTTTTGCGGTGCTTATTGGCATGCTCAAGGGGTTACTGGAAGTGACTCTCATAGGGTGTGCAGTCATGAGAATTTTAAACTAGTATGTTCTTTTTTCTGCTATTTTTGTTGCCATGACACTTCTGAGCCAGTATGTGCTGTTAAAATTGGGCTTGATTGTTCTTATATACTTCTTTGAGGATCATTTCTTTTATCTGTTTAATCCCTTGCTCTATTTTCTGAGGATTTACTTCTCTTTTCGGCCTTTTATTGAACGAATGTATCATTTTGCCTAAACAGGTATCTTTTCATAGATGACACTACTTGCATGTTTCCTTGGATTCTTTCTCTCTTCCTCACTTTTTTTTTCCCTTCTTTTCTTTTTGGTCTTGGGTTTTTTTTTTTCTTGAGTGGGTAGTTTAAAAGCTCTGAATGAACTACCTCCTCTTCCCTTCCATCCCCTTCTCTCTTTCTTCCTGTTGTCAAACATGATGCTCTTTGATTAATAATAAAAGAAAAAAAGGCTAAATGGCTTCTAGCACTGCATGCTGAAGTGAGGATTAGATGTATACTAGTTGTGAGCCCGGACACTTTACGAGTTTTAATTATATTTTTTTATTTAATTTATATCTTCTTATAATATTTTAAGATATACAATTTATTATTTTTTAATATTATTTTTCATATTTTGACTATTAATGTAATAATATATATATATATATATATATATATATATATTGATCAAATTTATTATATACTAGCTCAACTAAAAGAATTTTATTTAACTCAACTCAAGTTAGCTTAACCTTCATCTCAAAATTAATTGAGGTCGGCTATATGGATTTTTTTTGTTTCCACTCCAAATAATTTTGAACGATATCTTCTAATATTTGTACTGTCTCTAAATCATGCTAAAAGAATTTTATTAAATTTGAATATTATTTTCTGATAATTTTTACTATTAATATAAATAAAATATATATGTGGGCCAAGTCTATTATATACGGGTCTAACTAAAAGAAGATTATTTATATTGATTTGTATAAATTTTAATTGGTATCTACAAGAACATAATGATATGACTTCATCAGAAATCAATTTTAAGCTATTCTTAAAATACAAGGCATGACACGTAACAAATTTTCACCTAAACAATTCCTTGACTCAGGGTTTATGTATATGTAATATATATTCTTCCCCTTGTATAGGAAGAAGGCTATATCTGTGATTTGAACTTGTGACCCTCATAGTGGAGTATTATGCTCCAAGGTCCACCCTGAATACGATGCTCTTCAATACATCTCCATTTCATTCTGAATATTTTTTAAAATCATTGAATTATATTTGCCCAACCATATCTATTATAATACATGAGCAACTTTTTAGTTTTGGTGCTGCCTTTTTCCTCAAATTACCAGTGTTGGGAATCTGTTCGACTTTGAGGAGCATTTTAGGTCCATCAGTCTAGTACATTATTTATGAATCTTGTACATTGATATTAAGTAGGTTTTCTTTGGTTAAGAGCTGACTTTGTTCGCATAATTAAACCAGTTAAAAAAGTTGTTGAAATGGTAATTTTAAGCAGTGAATGGTGTTAACACGCTTAAATGTATCTTTGAAGTGGCTTTGGAAATTCTATAGTTGCAGGTTATAGAAGCTAAATATAGTTGAAGGGGGCCTGCTTGGTGCTAAAATTGTTGCATCATTTTTGAAATTTGAAGTGGGAGACTAATAATTTCCACTTTTTGGAGGACTTGTTGAGGAGTGATAGACCTTTTCTGGAAGGCCTTTATGATAAGAATTCTAATGAAAAGGCTTTAGTATATAGGAAGATTATTGTGATGCAAGAACAAAGTGAGTTGGAGCCCTCTCCATTTTTTTCTCCTGTCCTTATAGGAGCATTCATGTGGATGATTATCAATGAAGAGGTAGAGATAGTATTGTGCAGGGTTGCAAAACAATCGAATCGGCTTTGATATTGGTTTGAGTTCAACCCATTAAATTATTCATTTGAGCTTGATACTTGACTAGGCAAACCAAATGTGATCATAAATTTAGGCTCAATACATTTTAATAATTAATCTCAAAATCCTCTAAGTTTAGCTTGAAAGCTCATTAACAACTTGAAATTAATTTTTTAATATAATAATGTTTATAAAAATGTTATTTAAAACAATAATTTTATGATGTTTTATGAGAAATAATTATGCAATAAACGTATATTAAGTAGGAAATAAAATTTGAAATTATAAAAGCAATATTAATGCATATTATTTAGATAAAAATTTAGTTATTAAGTGAAAACAATATTAAAGTTGTTTAATTTCTATCTACACGCTAAGCTGTTGAACAGGTTAACAAATCAAGCTTGAACAAACATTTGAGCTCAATGTTGTTAAGTCCGAGCTTGAGACAAATTACAAATATAAACAAAACAAACTTGAGCATCATGATAGTTGGCTTAGCTCTTTTACAACCCTAGTATTATGTGGAGAGCTTCACAAGGATAGAAATGTTCAAATAAGGAGCTTTTACATGAAACTCGATTTGCAGTAAAGAAGGGTAGGGCTTGCACTTGGAAGGAAATGTGGAAGAGGAAAGCAATTCCAAGTGCCTTTTTTCCTAACTGTCTCCCTTGGCTTTATTTTTGGTTTGGTAAATGATTTGTTGAAGAGATTTTTCTTTTTGGGTAGAATGTATGTTATGTGTAAGGAGGAAGCTGTCAATTATCAACTTATCAATTAAGAAGTTACTTCTGAATTGTGAACTTTTTACTTTTTACTTGTTTTGAAAATGGTTACTTCTTGGGATTCTAAAGGAGTTACTGAAAGGCTGGTGCTGAAATTGTAGTTTCATTTCAAAGAAGAAAAAGATTACACTTTACTCCACTTGATTTTTGGATGGTGTGGAATAAGAGGAATAATTGGACTTTTGTAGGCAAGGTCTCTATTCGAATGCATTCTCTGAATTAAATGAGATTCTATTCAAGTATCCAAGGTCTAGGGGTTGGCTAATGATAACACAATTTCTCATCCTTTTGTATCTGGGAGGTTGAGTTGTACTCTAACCATATTTAGTTTTTAATCTTTTCTCCATGCAAATGGTGAATAGGAGTATATTGGAGTTAGTGCTTTCCTCTAGGTTCTTCATTTTTTAGCATTATTTGCTGGTTAAAAGGAAAAACAGGAATTACTTTTATTTTGACATCAATTAGATTTGCTAACCTTCTCATTTAAAGAACTCAATGTATAGGAACTCTCTCTAAATTGTTTATAACCATCTTTTGATATGTGTCAAATATAATTTCTAATTTTACATTACTTGTATATTCATGTATCTGTTGTTACTTTTTTTAAAATATTTTTATTTTTCTCACATCTTTCAGTTTCTGATATATGTGTGAACACTTTTTTTTTTACTATAAATTAAGAACTCTGTAATCTTATTTCTTAATTCCCCCTTCTTTTCCATTTCCCATTTCCTCTAGCTGCCATCAAGTGTTTCTGCTCTTTAAATGTCCATCTGAGGATGATTTTATGGTTTATAAATGTTGTAATTGCAGATCTCGCAACGCACTCTCTCTCGGATTCCATTTTTGGCACATGAAAAGAATCGCCATGAACAAGATGTATGAATTGCTTTCCTAGAATATTAATTCATTGTAGTTTTTTTTTATTAGATAACTGAGAGGTAGTCTCACATTACTATTTTATATAGATCACTGAGAGGTGTATCAGACAGATGGGAAAAACATTGCAAGATGTCATCTCAGACTGGATTGGCAAGCTGAGCAATGGAGAAATTGGTGAGTTGATTAACTAATCTTCAATCTAAAGTTAAAAGTGGAGTTGGTTAGGTTACAAAGTGAGATTCACTTCAGAAACTTACATAATTTATTTCTCGGGTCATGTTATTGGCAAATTATTGGTTCTTTTTATTTATTTATTTATTTATTTTGCATGATAGTCCCATGGATGATTGTAACATATTAAGCAAAGAAAATTACTGAACCTCCTTGAGGTTTGGTCTAATATATGCATTTGTACTTCGATGTGAACTTATTTTTGAAACTGTCTACTGTAGATAATAATTTCTTTTGATTAAGAAAATTTTATTTCTTGCTGTAGATCGGACGAGGATGCCACTCAATCATGCTGAGATGATAACAGCAGGAACACATGTTTGCAAGTATTGACTTTTCCTTTTTGTTATTTTTCGCCATGTACTGATAGTTGTTTCAGTGCTGCAGGACAGGAAATGCAAAAGATAGGATATTCAAAATTTATATCTGTATAATAAACATTTTAGATCTGTCTGTATCTTTGAATTTATCCAACATTAAACAAGAAATAATATAAAGGGATGTACCAAAACTTACTACAACCTTAATTTGCTTTTGTAGGCATTTCTGATTTATGATAAGGACACATTTAAACAACCAAAATAGCAATTAAGAAGTCTATGGGTTTTTAATCTTGCACCTTGGCATATAGCTGAATGACCAAAGTAGATTGTATAATCACCATCCAGGATTTGAGAAATGATGAAATAATAAGAGGAAATAATTGAGCAAGAATTGTTTGAGAGGAAGGAAAGAGAGGAAAGGTGTCGCTATCACCGTTCTCGTTGCCAAAATGGCGGTGACTTTGTTAGAACAATCAGTAAGGTAAAAGGAAGAGGCAGGCAGATCATGATGTGTTTTAGTGAGAGAGAATGTTGCCAAAGAAGAGACTTCTTTTTTAATTTATATGTTTATTTTAAGGAAAAGAGAAAGGTCTGAAAAGTGCCAAGAACATTTTTGGTAAGCAGAGAGAGCTCTTTTGTTAGAGATTACAAATCATAGAGAGAGAGGGAGACATGTTACCTAAGAGGATTTAGAAAAAGCTAACATTCACATGTGGAAGTGTGTATACGGTGTTGTTTTTGTTCTGGTGTAAATGCCATAAAAATATATTTGGGTGGATTTGGGATGGGGTATGCATATATTGATCCTTCCCCTGCCTTAGAAAAATTGCAGGTTTCTCTAAAACTGGCTTTGATCTGATTGAGAGTAGAAAATATTTGGGCCAAGTGGGGCAGATACAGGTCGGTTCCAGATTTGGTAACAAACTAACAATGTTAACTCCAGCAAGGCAATTCTATAAGGGTTTGGATCAACAAATTTTGTCAGCAATTTCTAGTGTGGGTTCCTCTTTATACTGGCAGTAAATGGTGGGTAAGGTTGACATGCCTGGTAGCCAACAAGGTTGCTATAGATGCATTAGGTTCATGAACAGTCATTCTAGTAGAATTTCTTTTAACTACTATTGCTGGTGTCATAGTTGGTCGGTCTTATTAGCATTATCATTATTATTAATGGATTTTTTTTTATCTCTATTTCTCATGCAGTGATTGTTATGACAAATTAGTCTCCTTTCTCTTGTACTGGTTTCGGATTTCATTGCCCAGACATGTAAGTTTGGTTAATTTCAAATAATGCGATTGGACTTCCTCAATTTCTGATTCATTGTGTGTTTTTCAGTTTAATTTGTGCCTTTGTACCACAAATAGAGTAATTTTTTGAAAGGAATATTATTCAGAATCTTATCGTTGATGATACTGTTCTAACCCTCGCCTTTTTGAATTTGAGTTTTATTATCAGCTAACGAAGTTTTGAAATTTTATCAGTTCATTAGGAGAAATAAAAAATTTTAATAGAAAACAGTTCTGGAGAAGTTTCATTATTTTCCGAAATATTTTAACATGTTGAAGTTTTAAAAAAAAAATTCAGTTCATTAGTAAGGTTGAAATTTAATATGAAAGAGAACTGCAGTCATTCTATTGGCATTCAAAGGAGAGTTAAGAGAGTAATAAACTAACATATAACAATTATATTGCACAGTGGTCTTAACAATGACATTGTTCCAAAACTAAGGTGTTAAGACTATTGAATAGTGGGAGAGTGCTGTGATAGTTTAAGGGTTCAAACCTTAGAACCTGGCTTCTTTTTAATAGTTTACAATGTACCCAAAAAAAAAATATATTCAGCATTATAGTTTAAGGGTTGAAACCCTAGAACCTGCCTTCTTTTTAATAGTTTCCAATGTACCCAAAAAAAAAAAATAAAAAAATTCAGCATTATAATTTTCTTCATATTCTGCTGCTGCTGCTGAACAGTCTTAGAGTTAACTAATTGCTTTTGATCATGTTTCTTGCTTCTTGGAGCAAACTATATTTATTTAACCAGTCATAAATACTATCTGGATGGCTATAGATGATTTGAATTGGATGCATTTGCCATTGTGTAGACCATTTGATACTGAAGCATTGTAATAAGTGTCTCTCCTCATTCTAGCATTATGAAATTTCTGTTTAGAGTTTCATTTGCCTATTTTTCTTTTGTTCATATTTTGCTTTTTTCAAATTTAGTGCCTCTCATTTTTCTTTCCAAATATTGAAAGGCTTGGTGCCTAGTTGTTTCTTTCCTATTTTTAATTCTTATTTTTCCTATTGCTGTAGTACCTGAAGGTACTGTTCTGTTAACCTTCCAAACGTCAATCCAATCCTGAATTGACCTTTTCATTAAATCTTGAACCGAATCTCACCAATTGTTTAGAAGCATCAATAGGTTGGTCCTTCAAACTTTTATACTTGTACATCACCTTTAGCTTTCAACATCATCATATTTTGGATACATGTTCATGGGTCTAGGTGGTGGTGGTCTTGGGCTAAAAAATGGTGAACCTGGGACCTGAATTGGCCCCTCCTTGTCCAGGCGTTCTGGCTGATCAGAAGTTTTTTTTTTTTTTTTTTTTTTTTCAATTTCCAGACAGTGTCAGCTGGTTTCTTGCCAAAATTGGCTGGAAAATCATTACCTTTTCTTTTTTCCCCGGTTCAACTTGGCTGGTTCACCAGTTCTGACCCAGTGTAGGGGAGAACGATTAGACCATTCCCAAGGAATAAAGTGACTTGGAAATAAAATGAATTCCATTGTTTGGTTCAATACATTCAGAATTTATGGGCATACCGTAATACTCTTTTATATGGTTTGAATTTTTTTATTGAATATCTAGGCTTTGTTACTTTCTCAAATTTCAAAAATAAATTCTTGTACATGAGTTTTAGTAAGTCACACTCATAATAAGTAAAATAACCTAAAAGAAAAACGTGATATAATTAATTTCAAATTAATGAAATTGGAATATTAATTTAATATTAATTGCATACTAATATCTGTTTGCCCACCCTGATTATTATGAGATTAGATTATTAATTCTTATTCATAATTCTGATTGATTGTTATGTTAGTGTGATAGGATGTTTTTCTATTATCTGTTTTTGGAACCCATTTTGAAGTGCCCTTGGAACTAGGCAGCATCAATAAAACAATGGTTTCTGCACTTCTGAAGTAAAATTTGCTAAATATAAAAGCTGTGCAGATAAGTGGCTTATGGAGTATTGATTGATTAGTTCTAATAAATATTTTTGTTATCATTCATTGTTGTGGTTGTATTTCTTTGAAGTATCTACCTCCAGAAGCACTTAACCGGGAAGATTGCTGGTATGGATTTGCATGTAGGACACAACACCATAATGAAGAACATGCACGTAAAAGAAATCATATCTGCCGTCCTACTAGGGGTTCTAATAGATAGTGTTTATCTATGCACATTATTTTTTTAAAGGATACATTTGTGTTTTATTTATATCATGTATATGGTCATTTGTGTATGGTTATTTTGGCTAAAATAGTTGTTCAAGCTGTCTCATAATGGAAGTGTTGGCTATGCTTTTAGGAAATTGTTGGGACTTGTTTGGTGGCGAGATTTGCTTTGCAGAATTACACGAGACCAAAACTGCATTTTGTAAAGCTAGACAAGCAAGTTGCTTTTTTTGGTGTCTTGCAATTTGTGCCAAACATGCTCTTAGTTACTTATTCAATTTGTTGAAGATATGTTAGTTACTTGTTCTGCCTTTTCTTCGTTATCTTAGGGTTTGTCTAGTTCATAAAATATCACAGAATAAAATGGGTATTCTGCGATCAGCTTTGGTTTTTAGAAGTGAAATAATTGTTTCATGGAATAGCAAATTTATTAGTTACAAGGTTTAATTGAAGTTTAATTAAGGCTTAATTACAATCTCTTTTTTTTTTTTTTTTAGTATGAACATAAGTTATCTTTTAAATTTTCTAAAGAATGGAATTGCTGTTCTATTTCG
This sequence comes from Aleurites moluccanus, assembly GCA_948193065.1. NCBI lineage: Eukaryota > Viridiplantae > Streptophyta > Magnoliopsida > Malpighiales > Euphorbiaceae > Aleurites > Aleurites moluccanus. The sequence goes on from CANXYC011384337.1 coordinate 45,692, forward strand.
TGAATAAAACGAGTCTTAAGATTACATTCTTATATAATGAGTGAATGGATTGGATAATTGCTTGTCTAGTTTAGAATTATATTCTTGTAAGTTTCCTGAATTTGAGTTATTATTTGGGTAAATGATATTAAAAATTATTAAATTTGGTATTTTTCCAATAAGATTTCAAAAGAAAATTTTCTTATTGACGAATATTTAAATTTTTAATTTTATTGTTGGCAAATATCTAAAATATTTAATTTTATTTTTTCAAGGTTAACTAAGAATTTTTGGTTAATATTTGATCGGGATTGTTGATGTGGAATGACACGACATTCTAGCTATTTAATTCTATTACGTCACAATAGGATTTATTTGAGCTGAATTTTAATATTTACATTGAAAAAATAAATTAAAACTTAATGATTTAGAGGCTAATTTCTATATATATTTTTATTCTTTTAATTTTTTTGTAAAATAATTTTTTAATTTTTTCTTCAAAATAATATTTTAATTTTTTTAAAATGTAAATATTATTTTAATTTTAATTTTATTTATTTTATAAATTCAAATAATAATTTTTTTTTTTAAATTAATTTATGAATCTATTTATTTTTATTTAAATTATTCTTTTAATTTTTAAATAAAAAATAATATTCTTATAATTTAAATTTATTAAATTAAAAAATATTATTCTAATGGATTAATGACTATTAGATATATTAGATGACTTCAATAATTTATATTAATTATAGCATAGAAGGCATTAATTCATTTATTAATATTTAAGATTTATTAGATGTTTTTATATTTAAATTAATAAATAATTTATTTAAATTTTAATGTTGCAAAATAATTCTTAATTTTATTTCTAAATTTTAAATAGAAAATTTTTTTAAAAATTATTATTTGAATTTATAAAAATTAAATAATATTTAAATTAAAAATATTTCACTTAAAAAAATAAAAGAATATCTTAATAAAAAAATAAAAAATAATTAAAATATATTAGCAAAAATAATTAAATGATTACCAAAAAAATCAAAAGGCAAAAGGATATAAATGACTTAAAAAAATATTAAATTTTAACATTTTTCAATATAATTACTAAAATTCAGTTAATGTAAATTTGACATATCGTATTTCGCAAGATGGTTAAAGTGATATATCATGTTACTTTAATACTTCAGCAAAATTTTGATCTGAAAAAATTAAAAATTTAGATATTTACTGAAAAAAAAAATTTATTTAATGACTATATTAAAAAAAAAATCAGAATTTGATATTTTTATTATCATTTTTCTTTTATTATTTATTGGGAAAAGTTAAAAAAAAAAATTAATATGTATTTTAACGTTTTTCTTGAAAGTAGCATATGATTTTTTTTTTCTTTTCTTAACAGTTAAATACCCAGTGATTTGTTTTTATTAAATACTTAAAATCATATGGCATAAAATTCCATCAGACACTATAAGATTTACATTCTCAAATTATTTTAATTTTAATTAACTATAAAAAATTTAATATATTTAAAAAAATGAAAAATTAAAAAAATCTCAAATCTCAAATTTCACTTATAAAAAAGTTTTGCACATATTGAAAAATAAAATAAATCCATAAATCTCATAAAATTTTAATTTAATGGTCATATACCACTATAATTTTTCATGAGATTTAAGTTGGAATTTATAAGTAATTGAAAAATACAGCTATTAAATTGAAAATTATATGAGATTTATAAATTTGTTTGGTTACATATAAGATGTGTGAAAAATTTTGTACCTAAAAAAATTTGAAATTTAAAATTTAAAATTTTTAAAATTTTCTTTTATAAATATTTAAAAATTTTATAGTGAATTAAAATTAAATTTTAATTCAAAAATGGGTCCTATAAATATCTGATGGAATTCCATACTAGAGGAGAATATTTTTTTAACTTATATTATATGTTAAATGGCCAAATATTAGTGGCATTAGTTAATTTGGTATTTAAATGTTTAATATAACAATCATAAGGTACTAACTCAAGTGTTATAATAATAATAATAATAATAATAATAACAGTATTCTTTCAAGAAAAAGATCAAACAATATGATAGTTTATAATTTGAATTTTACCCATATTTTTTTATTTTATTTCAAATTTATGTTATAAATAAATTTTACATAATTTTGTAATATTCAAATTGAAATTTCAATTCTAATGAACGTTCATTTTAATTTTATAAATTCTTTTACATGAGTTAAATTTAATTTTTATAATTATTAAAATTAATGAATTTTGAAATGAATTTTCACAATTTATATAATTAAAATTTTGGATAAAGATCTCTGTCCTCTATTTCCTTTCCTTTTTATTTCTTTTTCTCATTTTTTCATCTCCTCTCTCTAGCTTCCTCTCACTTTCTCTTTTCTCCAACTCTTCTCCTGTCATCTATATCCCTCTTCCTCTCTATCTTGTTGGACTTAATTAGTTTAGTATTTTCTTTTTTCAGGAATTAGATAATTAAATGCTTATTAATTAAGGACACATCTTTGTATTATTATTTGGCAGAATGCATATTTTAACTCTCATATTTTTATAAAAAAAATTTATGACACTCTAAATTTTTAAAATAGTTTATTTAACCTCTTAATTTTTATGAAGTATTCCAAAATGACATATTGCAAAAATGATATCCACTTTGAAAGTTTTTAATTTTAACACTCCCTCATTTTTTAAGATAATTTTACTCCCACGTTAAGAAAAATGATTTTTCAGCTATCCACCCATCATCCTAGAGATTTTAAAGTAATCAGTTTAAAAATCTCAGATATGAGTACTTTTCCAACACATTGACTATTTTCGACTTTTTGTCGACTAAAATATAAAGTCGAAATCACTTGAAAATTAATTGAATAAATTAAAATTTAGTTGAAAGCATTAGAAACTTAGTCAAATTAAGTTCAAACATGTTGTTTATAGGTTTCCGAGAATATAGCGGAAATAAATGCAGGTTTCTACTTGTTTCTTGAAAATCGTTCTAGTTTGAGAGTTTGAGGTTATAAATAACTTTCTCTTCTCTTCCTTTATATTGTATTCTCTCAATTTCCTCTTATCATTGACTTGATCTTCTTCTTTCTTCTCATAGCCTCTAACGTCACAATCCATCTCTTATCCACAATGATTGTTCACAGTCAATTTACCTCTGGGTGTTAGCAAGATAATAAGGGCATCCTCAGACAAATGTTTCTTATTCATTGCTGCATATTGCTTCTATAGCACTCCATTTTTTGAAATGAGTATGACATGTTTCTTAATTTCTGTTAGTAAGATCATCCTTAGATGCTCTTCAAATTCATTGTCAGCGTTTAGTATTATTGTACTTTATCTGAGGATAAACTGCTTAGCTTAGGACAATTTATCATCTCATATAGTCTTATATTTTTTACAGTTTGTCATCTCATGTAGAGCTAAATTCAATCTGAACAGTTTGTCATCTCATATAATGCTCATTTAATAATAATGAAGATTGTCATTTATCACAATAATCTTGTCTTTCAATTTTACTTTACTGTAATCCATTGTAAATGCCAAAATTTGAAATTGTTTCACTATTTTTGGACTATTTAGACATAATATTAAAATTGAAATCAATAGAAATCTAGTCAAAAATAGTAGAAACTTAGTCGAAAATAACACAAAATTAGTTGAAGTTATAAAAAACTTAGTCCTAAAATAAAATAAAATAATTGAGTTTAGACTTAATTTGTCTGAAATCTGAAATCTGACTTGATTTTGATTAATTTTGAATTAATTGAAATCAGCTGAAAAGTTGTCGAATTCAATTAAAAAATAGTCGAAGTGAGTTGATATTTAGTATGAAGCCAATTGAAAAGCATACTTCATTTATTTTTTTTTCAACTTTCTACTGACAAGTGACAATCTTATAGTGACCATATTTAATAAAGACATGTGAATATTAACTGCAAGGAGCGACAATCAAGAGATATGAAAGTTATAAATTACTCTTATTCTTCTCTATGTACTCCATTCTTTCAATCTCTCTTATCCTCTTGAAGTATTTTTTCTACCTATGACCTATAACGTGATAAATTATTATCATCTCTTTAGTAATGCAACTGTTTACAGTCAATTTACTTATGTGTATGTATCATCCATGATGAAGGAGTTGGAAATTTTTGATTTTATTCTTAAGCAATGAGAAAGTCGTTCATGTAGAGAGCTTGATGGCAGACCATGCGATTATTCACAATCAATTTATTATGTGACTATGTCAACCATGTGCAAATGAAGGGCCTAACAATTTTTGCTTGCCTATTATTGATGAAGATTCTTTCTACACATGGCCTATCATCTCTTTAGCAATTTGCCTACTAGTTTGCTTGTTTAGATTGAATCATAGACTATAGCATGAAGTTTACCTATTTGCTTGCTTGTTAACGTCTGCAGTAAGTAGAGGTATTTATAATATGTATTGTAGTTTAGGACAATTTATCATCTCATGTAACATGTGTCTCTATACTGTATTTTGTTTTATAATAATAAAGAAATGATCTTTTATTCGCAATCATCTTTACTTTTGTTTTCAATTCAATTACACATATTTACATACATTTCAACTATTTTTTATTATGTTCGACTAAATTTTGACTAATCTAACATGATATACAAGTAAAAGATAGTAGAAAATTAGTAGAAGAAAACAAAAAGCAAGTCGAAGTCAATTTCGAAATTAAGTCAAAATCATTTGAAAATGTGATTAATTTATTTCTACTGACACGTATGATGATCCTATAGTATCCAACACTTAATGGCCATGTTATCTAAAACAGTTAATGCAAACAGCGGTTTTCAATGGGACACATTTTGAGACTTTGACTCTTGAAAAGCAGTAAACTGTAATTAATGCAAGCAGTGGTTTTCAATGGGGTTTGGAGGTTATAAATGTGACAACTTCTTCCCTTACTACTCCAACCCTTTAATCCTCATTAAAGTTAAACATAGTCGAAGTAACAAGAGTTCTTTCCGACCATGATATCTGACGTTACAAATCATTTTCATTTCTTTCTAATGGCGACTATTCACAGTTAATTTACCTATGTGTGTACCTGATCATAGTACCTCTGCATGTTTGTCATGCTATAGTAATGAAGGATCTTACAAGAAATATAATTTTTTTTTCTGTTGTTCTTCATTACTTATCTATGAGGTGACTATTGATCATTATAGTGGATTATATATATGAACTACTATTATCCATTTCAGGACAAGTATCAAGAAGAGAACAAAACTGTTTCTAACCCTCTTGAAATAGAGGAATTAAAGAGAAATCAGGTCCAAGCAGGAGTGGAGCAAATATTTTTTTTAATGTATGCAGTAATGGCATCTTTAAAGCCATCAACATCTTCATGTACTGTAGGACAATTTGTTATATCATGTAATATGTGTATCTATATTGTATATTATTTTATAATAATAAAAGAATGATTTTTAACCCATGATTCATTTCAATTTCGACCATTTTTAAATTATTTTATTTTTATTTTGACTAATTTGACATAGTATATAATTTGATGGCAATAAAAAATTAGTCGAAAATAGTAGAAAATTAGTCGAAGTTTGCATAAAATTAGTCAAATTAGTAAAAATTTCATCCTAAACTTAACAAATTAGACTATTTCGACATTTGACTAAATTTCGACTGATATTATATCTAGAGATATTGTTAAATACAAAATCTGACTTTATTTTTTATTAATTAACTATTAATTTCGATTATTAAAAATTCAATTTCGACTTATTTTTTAGAATAACCATGACTAATTTAAAAATCTGACTTTATTTTTGATTAATTTAGAATTAATTTCAACTATTTTAGAATTAATTTTAACTTATTTTTGTATTAATTATTCATTACGTTTAAAATCTGACTGAGTTTTGTAAAATTCAAGATTAATTTCGATTAATTAATGATTAATTATCAAGTGGAGATTTCTTATAGATAAGAAAAGAGAAAATGGGTGTTATAATGAAGTAAAGTGGTATGAGTGCTTTATAAAACATAATTCAAAAGCAAAAATATCAAGTGGGAGTTAAAATTATGCAAAAAACACAAAATATCATTTTTACGAAAAATATTATACATAATGTCATTTTGAGGTATTTTCATTAATTTTTTTAATTTTATATATATTTAACACAAAAAATTCTAATTAACAAATTTACATGAAATCACATGTACTCTAATAAGTTAAATCACTAATAGATTCAATTAAAAAGAAATATTATTAAATTAAGAATAAAATTTAGAGTCAAAGAGAGGGAGAGAAATAAATGACTATTAAAAAATGACTATTAAGATATTTATAGATTTATGAGTATTTAAGTGTTGAATATGTATAAATTTAAAAAGTTTAGGAGTTAAATAAGTTATTTTAAAAATTTAACGTGTCAAAAGGTATTTTTGATTATATATTCATCCTTATTATTTTCTTATTGAATAAGTTTTATTTATTGGATTTCTAATGATTAGAATAACTTTTGAGAAAATATCTTCGGTAGAGAAATTTGGACGTGGCTTAATTACTATTCAACTATTAAACTTTAACTTGTGATCTGAATTTTATTAAAAGTGATAATTTAAAAAGAATGAATGTTATGTCATATTTTATCTTGAATTTAGCTAATTAATTTTTTTCTTATTAGTGTTCATTATTATAAAAATTAAGGTTGAATGATTTTTAAGTGATAAAATTAAATTTAATAACTTAGGGCTAATTGTTAACACACTCCATAATCCATTTTTCTCTTAGAAAGATTTGCTTTAATTATCCATTTTAGGTCGAATAAAAGAATTTTTTTTAGTTGAAAGGAAATATTAACTTTGTTATTCTTTTCATTCTTAATTATTCATATGTAATATGGATATGAAAAAAAAAATCAAGGAAGTGAATTTGATAAATATTAATGTAATAAAATTTTTAAGACCCAACCTAATTGGATTGATTACTATTATAACGAAATTCATCTTTTTTTTAAAAAAATAAAAAACTTTTTTCTTAAGAAAAAAACATGTCTTAAATTACTTAATTTTTTTTTTTTTTTTTTTTACAAAACACGAACTAACCAAAATTTTATTAAGTAATATTAAAGTTGTTTTTAAAATTAAGAGATTTTGAGTATGAACTCTTTATGAGAGAAAAAAAAAAAAAAAAAAACTAAAGTAGCAACTAACATTGATGAATAAAGAATACATATAATTCCTACACAAAACTTGAGAAATGTTTGGTGATTCAGAAATCATGAGAATGGGAAAATGGAAATCTTAAAATATTATAATATAAGATATGATATGGCATGATATAATGTGTCTAATATAATGAATTATATATATATGGACCCAATTGATATTTTGCTAAGATAACAAACCTCAGGCCAATAGATTGATATTTATGTAGTCAAAAGAAATATGAGATAAGAATATAAACTTCCATTGCACAACAAAAATAAATAAAACACAATTCAAAAGGCATATAAAAGGCCCACTTTCTCTATAAAATGATGTGAGCAATACAATGGAGGGATTGAGGTGGGTCACCAAACTACAAGATTCTTCATTTCATTTCCTTTTTTTTTTTTTTTTTAAATATTGTTTCTAGAAGCCAGAACAATTCTTTAACTATAAGATATATATAATAAACCTAGTATATTAAATTCCATTTTTCCTACTTTTTAAAAATTAAAATTTAATAAATAAATTAAAAAATAAAATAAATAAGTGAAAATAAAAATTTTAACTTATTACTTATAATAATAGTGATTATAACGAAATATAATTTTATTAATATTTATTTTTTTTCATATAATTTATTTTTTTTAATATAATTATTTTATAATTATATCTTATTTAAATTAACTGTTTTTAATGTGTATTTTTAGAAGCATGGCCGGGTAAGTGACATATATGCATGTAATTAGTTTCTAGAGAAGTATAGAAGATATGGGGAGGTTGGTTGGATTGTGAAAATGACAATCATGTTTTACAATAACTCCAACTACTACCGGTATGTTTGGTATCAATGTTTAAAATTATTATTATTATTTTAACTAACCATATCAATGAATTAATTAGCTGTTAGTCATAGCAAGACAGAAAGACATTTTGTAATACTCCAAAAGTGTTTTTTTTTTTTTTTTTTTATTATTATTATTAAAAAAAATTTCAAATAAGGTTAATAGTTTAAATAATAATGTTAAACTTACTTTAATTGGAAGCTCATTGGTAATAGCATTGGTATGATAATAAAAAAAATTAATATTGGTAACATATATTTGATAAATTAATCTATTGATAATAAAAAAAAATAGATTATTTGCAATTATAAACCTTATGACTCGAATATTGTTAATAATAATTATTCATTTTTAAATATTAAAAAAACTATCTAATTTGTAATTAAAAATGTAATTATAGCATATGAGAAGGAGGGAAATAGTAAAGAAACTATAAATAATTAAATTAGATATCGACTTGTTAATCACAATCAAGGAAGGTAGGGGAAGTTAGTTATTTCTAAATTCTAACCCCTTGAAATGGACATAAAAGTAAGTGGAGTAAGTTGGCTAGTCTTCTAGAATCCACTTTTCATTAATAAAAATAATAATAAGCATATAAACAAAAAAATTAATTTAAATGAAATAAAAAAAAAAGGAATATAATAGAAAAAGAGGAATATATAAAACCATATTATTAAAATAGTTGGAATAGAATCAGAAGATAAGACTGAGTTGGAAGTGGCCAAGAGCCCCAGACAAAATGTTTGGTGTGAATTGAATCTGCAAGGTTTTTGCAATGCTAAGTCCTCCATAACATTCATTTTTGCATTTTTTTTTTACCTCTCTATTATCCAAAATTTGCATAATTTGCATTTCCCCTTAAAATTGTATCTTATATGCCCTTTATACTTGATTATTTTTAGAGCAAGAAACTAAAGTCAAATTAATAAAATATATATTAAGAATGCTTTTAAAATTTTTATGCAATTTGATTCTTGATAAATTAATTAGTAGATATGTAGATTCAATTCTCTTACCTGTCCTTTTTATCATTTTGAAAATTACTATACACACAAAAACAAATAGAATAATTTGCTGCAAAATTTTTAATAGAAAGTAAATCTTGCTACTAAAAATTAATATATGATAATACATATGAAAAGTTGCTACTAAAAATCAACATGTAATAGCAGTATGAAAAATTATTATCGAATGCTAATATATAAATAAATATTTTTGAAGTACTTTTTTTTTTCTTTTTTTATTATTGGAAGACATAATTTATATATTAGTGAAACTTGAAACTTAAAACTTATTTATCATATTTTGATAAATTACTATTTCAACTCTAAAATTTGATCTATTATTTGCATAATTAAAATATGAAAGATTAAAAAGAAAGAAAATTTAACGTAATTTGTAATCTTGTTTGGACCTTTCATCACCCGAAAATTATATTGGTAATTGTATCATTGCCTATTATATATTCATGAAAGTACAGCCTCTTCTTAAAGAGAATGGGATTGCTTTTATTGCAAAGAAACTTGGCAATAGGATAAAAGGCCTACAGAAAGGAGTCCATGAAGAAGCAAAGGAGAAGATTGCTAACATTTTGAATGTTATGGATGTAGGTGAAGAAGAAAAGATTTGAGGTTTAAGGGACAAATTTTGGGTGGGGGAGGCCAAACAAGATGGAGGTTATTATCTAAAGGCGGAATTTCTATGGTGGAGAGTAGGAATGATTGGTGGTGTTGAGATTGGTTGAGTTTTGAAGAAGCATGAGATGGAGATGTTTCATTCTCTATTTGCTAATGGCCTTTTGGATCCCTAAACTACATTCTTCTAGCTAAAACAATTTATGGGAGGTAATAACTTTTGTTCACCAAATATTATTGAGAGGGTTTATTGTTTTTTAGTGAAACAACCAACCTTTAATAAATAAAAATTTAAGTTATTGAATTTTTAAAATATTCATTCATTCATTTATTTATGCATTCAATACATTTGTTTGGAAAATTATTAAAATGGAGAAAATTATAAGATATCAAACATGTTTTTAGACAATATTCATGCATGGGAAATTTATTTCTCACAAAGTAAGCATTTTATAACAAACGAAGCCTAAATATGGAAATTTAAGCAACAAAACAAATAAACAAAAGTAGAGGTACAAAAGTGCAGGAGCATACCAACAAAGGTGCAAAAGAAAAAAAATACAACAACATGAAAAGTAGATCTACCTACCGAATCCAGCAGTAACTTTAATTGCAGCCACTCATCTTTCTCACCAACTCGGTCAAATAGCAATTGCAAAATATACTTGAAAATCAATAATTGTTAAGTAAAGGGCCCCGAGTCAATTGCAACCCTCTCCTCTCAATTTCTCTTCACAACCTTCCATTTATATTCCCTTGTCTTCCATTTCTCCACTTTGTCCACAATCTCTTTTTATCGTTCTCTCTCTCTCTCTCTCTTGCTAGGGCACAAGAAGAAAAAAAAAAAAAAAAAAAACAGAAGAAGAATATCAAGAAATTAATTAAGCAAATGGGTAGATCTCCTTGTTGTGAGAAAGAGCATACCAACAAAGGTGCATGGACTAAAGAGGAAGATGAACGTCTTAACAACTACATAAAAGTTCATGGTGAAGGTTGTTGGAGGTCTCTCCCTAAGGCTGCTGGTAATTAAATTTAAGCTTACTAATTATTTATGTTAAACAAGTTATTAGATTTATTTATTTACTATTGTTTTCTAATTAATTCTTGTTTGATTTATATGTATATATAGGTTTGCTTAGATGTGGCAAGAGTTGTAGGCTTAGATGGATAAACTACCTGAGGCCTGATCTCAAGAGAGGAAACTTCACTGAAGAAGAAGATGAAATCATCATCAACCTTCACAGCTTACTTGGAAACAAGTATATATTCTTATTCTTATACAAATTAAATTTTTTTTTTTTTAAATAGAATTTTGGTTTTTGATACCAATATATATTACAAATAGATTCAAACACTAATGACTATTGATTGAGTAGTAGTAGAGTTGTCTCCTCTAGTTTGTCCCAGTCGGAACAAAATAAAATTTAAAAAAAAAAAAGGAAAAAAAAATTAAATCAAATCAAATCTCAACTGGGTTTTTGAGTTTTTGTTCTAAAAACGTTTATTTATAAAATTAATTTGCTATTTCTGCTCTGATAATCTATCTCAGATGGTCTCTTATTGCTGCTCGCTTACCTGGAAGAACAGACAATGAAATTAAGAACTATTGGAATACCCATATCAAAAGAAAACTCTACAGCCGGGGAATCGATCCTCAAACTCACCGTCCTCTAATCAACTCTACTACCACTATCTCCGAAGCCACAAACACCACACTCTCCGGCGGACTTAGCAATAGCAGAAACAACAACAATAACACCACCACCACCAATAATATGAGCAGTAGCAGCAGTGTTTCTGAAAAAGAAACACAGCAAAATTTAATAATCATGCAAGTTTGTAATGAAAATTCCAATATAAAGATTGGAGGAAAAGGAACAGACTCATCCCCTGAAGATTCCAACTGTAGCAGTGGAGTTACTTTCACAGATGAAATTTACCCAGAAATCAATCTTGAGCTATCCATAGGCTTTCCATATAATCATCAAGTTCAAGTTTCTTCAACAAATTTTAATGACCAGAAGATCATAAAGCAACAAACCCACTTGTCATATCTATTTTCTGAGGTGGCTTCTTCTTCTTCTTCTTCTTCTTCTACTACTACTACTACTACTAAAGCTGTATGCTTGTGTTGCAATTTAGGGTTTCAGAATAATCAAACTTGTAGTTGCAGTGTCTCTCAGACATCTTCTTTAACAGTTGATAATAGTTTTAATAGATATTTTAGGCCTTCGATTTGAATTTTGTTCAACCTTAATTAATTAATTCACTTGTAACTCGTGTTTGGAAACAAACAAATCAACCACAATAAATATAGCTTGTAAGATTAACTCCAACAGTTTTTAGAATATTTAATTTCCATGCCCTAGTCTTTCTTGTGAAAATTATTATTCACAGGATAATCTTGAGTTTGATTGTGCACTATTAATTTAGAGTGAATTTGGATTTATTCTCCAAAACTATTAAGATATAATCTCCAAACTAACTTACTTTTACTAAGAATAGAAGCATGGCAACGTAATCCCCTTCATTGGTCACTTTCACTATTAAATTTCAAAGAAGTAATCTCTATATGAATACAAAGAAGGGAAATAATGAAAAATATATACAAAGGTTCTATATATATACTTTCCTTTTTTCTTTTTGTAATAAGAATGAAAACCGTTACAACCTACGAGCCTCTAATCCATACCCACAATGTCTTGTGTTAAGAAGATAACGAAAATGGTGGAGCATTGTGTAAAAAAGATAACAAAAATGGTGGAGCATCATCCAATCCTTGTAAATCCAGCAAAAGATAACAAAAATGGTGGAGCATCATCCAATCCTTGTAAATCCAGCTCATGTTGAAAAGCAAAATTAGCCAATTTATCTGCACAACGATTACTCTCCTGTAATATGCGACGAACATCCCAACCACGCATCCTACATAGCAAATCAAGCAACATATGAAGGGAGATTTCTATTTTAGCTCCTATATTATCATTTACAGCATTTATTATGACTTTGAAATCCATCTCCAAAATTATAAGAAGAAAATCTTGGGTCCAAGCAAGATTCAATCCATTAACAGCTTTCCAAAGCTCTGCAACATAGGAAGAAAGATTTCCTAACAAATGTGTAAAGCTCCCTCGCCATTGTTCCAAATGATTATGAAGCAAACCTTTTGCAGTAACTAAATGTGATGATCGTTGATAAGCCCTATATATTAACTTTAATCTATTTTTATTCCGGAGGTAACCAACCTATCAAATCATAAGGATATGACAATTTTAGTTTCCATACATGCTGGAAAACCATCACTTTCTACACTTCAGTATAAAAATGGACAACCTGTTTGATGGCATTTGACACAGTAATTTATTGATCCTAAAATGCCAATTGGTTTCGCCATTGCCAAGCTAACCATATAGTGTGCCAAAATTTTAAATTCACTAGTTGTTTTTGAATTGAAGGGAGCATGTCAGGTTAAAATCAATCATACCAAATGGTCCATTGGAAAAAAAAAAAGTGAGATAATTATATTGGCAATATAATAAGTATTTTTCAATTTGGATAAAATTCCCAAGTTTATGAGCGTCCTTTTAAAAAAATTTAAAAAAAAAAATTAAAAAAAAAATTAAAAGAAAGTTGGCTCATAATAAATCGAATGGCCTAATTATGTTATATATCTTTAATTTTTTTATGATTTTTCAATTTTATTTAATTTTTAAAAATTTTATCCTCAACCATCACTTTATTTACAATAAGTTATTTTCAAAGGATAAATATAATAAAATATTCAGTAATTAGACACATTTTTAATTTGAGAGTTGATATTTTTTTTGTGGTAATTTAATTTTTATGATTTTCATTATTTGATATTTTAGTGATATAATATTTAATACCGTTAATCATATTGTCATAAAAATTAATTTTTATTTTTATTTTCTGACATAATTTCTATATAATATTTTGTGTGCCTCACGTTATATTAAATAAAATAAATAAATACAGTAAAAAATAATGTGATTTGATATTTTTTAAATTTAGAAAATAAGGTTTTTTTATTATAATTTAGTTTTTAAAATTTTCTTTGTTATTATTTCTTCTCAAATAAATAAATAAAAATTAATATAGCAAATAAATAAAAATTATTACAACTAAATATCGTATTAAATCAAAGTAATTATCTTTGAAACGCAATCCAAAAGTATAAATATTACTTAAAAGATCAAAAAAAATTTGAAAGTACAACTAAAACTTATAAAAATAAGGAAAAGTTGTGTGTAAACTAATAATAGTTTAATTAATATATACTTGTACGATGATATTTGGACGAATTTTGAAGTATCACTGTACAATAAATTATTAGATACATTTTTAATATAATTAGGGCTAAATCAAATAGAACATAATTATCGCATGATGTTGAAGGGTCACATGGGTTAGTCATGTGGGTAAGGTTGGAAATAACATGAGAGAGTGGTTTCGGTGGTAGATGGGTGAGACAACTACCATCTGTCTCTTCTCTTAAATTCCCGCTACTGCCACTTCCAGCCCTTTTTATGAATCTGGTCTCTCTCTCATTTTTTAAAAAGTAATTCAATTAATACACGTTGTAATTTGACAGGTTAAATATTTAATGATATAATATAAAAATCTAATAAAATGTGAAGCTGGTTTGCGTTCTGGAAGGTTTTGGAGAAGAAATATCATATCCTACCCTTACCTAACTCTCTTGTTTTTTTCTCTCTTGTCTCTGAAATTGACATTTGGGCACTTAGGACATGTGGGTTTGTGCCCAACCACTTGTTGTCAATGCATTCAATCATCATTTTATTTTACAATCTTAAATCACTATCTTCATAAATATAATTTGCTTTTTTGAGAAAAATGGAGTAAATTTTTTTAATTAAGGATAGATAAATCTTTTGCTCAATCTTTACTATCTAAGATATTTACAGTTAGAAGATTAGTTTAAGATACAGGTACAATTAACATAAGATATGGTTAATTCGACTTGACATTTGCTTTATAGTTAGTATGGTGAGTAGATATCACAGTAATCTTAAATTTGAGTATTGACAGGTAATTAAAAAAAATTTGTAATATATAAAAACAATTAAAAACTTTATTCTATATTATCATGGTGACAATTTCAAATTAATTGGATGCTGATGTTGATAAGTTTACAAATAGAGATGAATGAAAATTCACTTTATGAAAATTCATTTTTAATTATGCGTTTGTATTAAAAAAAAATGTGTCATCTCATGAATAGTAAAAAATAAGCCTTGTCTCCTTATTAATGGAGTTAGAGTACATACCTTATTAATGGAGTTAGAGTACATTGCATGTATTACTGTAATTCAAGAGGTAATTTGGTTCAGGTGATTCTTATTAAGCTTGAATGTTACAATACATGTTGGTGATGCTGCTTTTATTTTCTGCGATAATATAGCCGCAATAACTTATGTTAACGATCCAAAATATTAAAAAAAGACAAAACATATTAATATTAGATATCATTTTATACGAGATATCATCACATAAGGTTAATGGTCACATATCTCTACTTTTAATATGATTGCAGATCTTTTTACTAAACCACTTACTAAAGACTTATATTTGAAATATGTCAAAGATTTAAGATTGTTTAAAATTTGATACGCATGTATTTGGACACTTTTACATTATTCAATGATAGTTGTAGATTTTTGTTTGGCATAATTTTTGTGGCGCGCACACACAAAGTGTGTGTGTATATATATATATATATATATATATATATATATTGATCCATTGAGATTAATGTCACCAGATTCCTTCTCACATGGTGATCTCTCTATTGCTAGGTGAGTGACGTAGCGAAAATTTTCTAAAAATTTGTTAATTCTAAATGAATACCAGACTAATATGCATCAAAATTTGTTGATTCAAATAAAATACCGAAAATTGAAAGAAACAACTTTCAAACAAAAAAGTTATTTTTAATTCAAATTCAAACTGCCTTAACCCCAAAGCTTACATGACCATTTATAGAGAATAATCTATAGAAAATCCTAATTATTTAATATGGTAATTTATTTCGAAAAAGAGATAAATCACCATATTTACATAAATGAAAATTAAAATATTACAAAAACAATGCCTTAAAAGGCGCCTTAAAACAGATTTATTATTAAAAGCAAATAAGGAAATAAAAGTTTTCAAAAATAAATAAAACCCTAAATTGCCAAAACGGAAACTTAGATGAAGGATTCGTTACCCCGTTTTCCATTGGATTAGGCCCATATCAAGCCCAAAACTAAACACCTCTAGTGGCCCACTTATTTGACTTTGACCCTTTTGCATAGTCAAACTGGCCCATAAACTTCAGGGCTTGAAGGTTTATATCATTCTCTCCTGGATAGAGAAAATTCGACCTCGAATTGGCGGCCACATCATCATCAGAGGAATCCCTAGAAAAAAGGATGAGATGTTTGACATTGAACACATCTACAGTATAAACATGGCTAGGTAACTTTAGACGATAAGCATTGGGATTAATTTTTTCAATAATTTCCACAGGGCCAATCTTCTTTGCTGATAATTTGTTGTACTCGCCAATAGGAAAACGGACTTTGGTAAGGACTGCCCAGATAAAGTCACCAACTTTAATCTCAACATGACGATGCTTCTTATCAGCATCTTATTTATACTTGGAATTAGATTGATGGATATGATCATGGACTGCCTTGTGAACGTCCTACAAGTTAAAAACAAAATCGGCTGCCTTGCTATGAATTTTGATAGCATTAGGCAGAGGCAGTAAATCCAATGGTCCTTTAGAAACAATAGAATAAACCACCTGAAAGGGGTTGAACCTTGTGCTTCTATTAAGGACATGATTATGGGCAAATTCTACTTGACATAACTTTTGATTCTGGCTCTTCACATGCTCCCCTACTAAACAACACAGCAAATTTCCCAAAGATCGATTAACAATTTCGGTTTGACCATCTATTTGGGGATGATAAGCACTGCTAAAATTCAACTGTGTGTTAACCTTCTTCCATAGACTACACCAGAAATGACTTAGAAAGCGAGCATCTCTATTAGAAACAATAGAAGTAGGTTGTCCATGAAGACGGTATACTTCACAAAAATAAAACTGAGCAACTTTAACAGTATCTATGGTCTTTTTACAATGAATAAAATGAACCATCTTAGAGAAACGATCAACAACCACAAAGATGGAATCATTACCTTGTTGTGTTTGTGGTAACCCCAATACAAAGTCCATGCTAACATCCACCCAAGGATGAGAAGGGACCGGTAGAGGCATGTATAACCCATCATTAGAAACTGCACCTTTGAAAATTTGGCAGACCCGACACCTCTGTACATATCGCTCTACCTCTTTTTGGATAATTGGCCAAAAATAAAAATTCTGAACCAATTTCAAAGTTCGATCCCTGCCAACATGACCCTCCCCATGAAGCTCCTTTATAATTTGCAAGCACAAACTACATTCTGAAATGCATAATTGATTTCCTCGAAATAAGAAACCATCTTGTAATAAAAAATTTGTCTTTTCTCTAGCTTGCACCTTTTCTAAGATAAGAGAAAAATATGGATCAACAGCTAATAAATCACAAAAAGAATCAAATCAATGTACCTCAACTGTCATTGTAGTCAACAAGCTCCTTCTGCGACTAAGGGCATCAGCCACTCGATTAATTACTCCGGCCATGTGCTTGACCACAAAAGTAAAATGCTGCAAATATGCAACCCACGACACATGATGTGATGACACCTTATCCTGTCTATTAAGATGCTTCAAGGACTTATGATCAGTATATAAGACAAATGCACGTTGGAACAAATAATACCGCCAATGTTTGATGTCTTGGACCACTGCATAAAACTCCACATCACAAGTACTGTAGTTGAGTTTTGAACTTGATAACTTCTCGCTGAAATAGGCTACAGGCCTGTTGTTTTGACTCAACATTACACCAATGCCTACTTTTCAAGCATCGTTGTGTAGCTCAAAAGGCTTTGAGAAATTAGGAAGGACCAAAATCGGTGTAGTAGTAAGACCAAAATCGATGTAGTAGTAAGGCGAGTTTTAATAAGCTGGAATGCCTTCTCGGCCTCATCAGTCTACTGAAATTTTCTACCCTTCATGCAATCAGTAACAGGTGCCATGATGCTACTGAAATGAAGTATGAAACGCCTATAGAAGGACGCAAACCCATGAAAACTGCGAATTTTAGTGAGTGTGTGAGGTTGAGGCCACTACCTTACAATTTCCACCTTGGATTTGTCTACTTGCAACCCATCACCTGAAATGAAAAAACCTAAAAACAACACCTTGGGCTCCAGAAACACACATTTTTTCACTGCTGCATAGAATTTCTCCCTGCGAAGGACACATAAATCTTTACCTGCCAATAACCACTTTTTAGATCAAATTTAGAAAAGATAGAAGGTTGTTTAAGACTTATCCTATTTATGACATCACCTGCTGTAGGAATTTTATAACTATTATACTTTGTTGCTTTGTTCACCTGGGGATAGTCTAGGCTTCAAGTCAGAGACTCCCTTCTGAAAATTTCACAAGCTATATAATAATATATAATATATTTTATTACAAAAAGCTTAAACGTTGGTCATCATTCTTTTAAAGAACAAAAATAAAGGCAATTGATCGGGTCTATAGTACTTTTTTTGTTCATGTCTGATGACAAGTATAGCTGCAAATAATAATCATGTTCTTGAATTTTTTTTAACAGTAATAAGGAGATATAACACATTAATTTTTGGGATAGTTATTTAAAAAACCACTAAATTTTAAGAGTGATTTCAAATTGATCACTAACTAGAAAATTTATGCGAGTTGGTCACAAATTTTTCAAAATAATTTCATCCGGTGATTAGTTGAATTATATATGTGACATGTAACGTATATAAGACCTTATACATCACTTTAATACATAGAATGTCACATAATGCCACATCATCATTTAAAAAAATTTAGTTTATTATTATTATTTTTTTTTCTTCAGTTCATTGTCAAGGCATTCAATACTAAAGGACAAAAAAAATCCACGAATAAATATAGAAAAGAATAAAAGCCAAATACAACATTAAGATTCAAGAACCAGAGCACCACCACCACCACCGTCTCCTTTGACTTTGGCTTTGCAAGGGGCAAAGAGAGACGATAATTTTAATTAAGCAAAAGTGCAAAATTTCTACAAATTTAGAGCAAATCTCAATCTCAATTTAGACCTATTTATCATCAAAACACCAATAAATTATGCAAAAGTCAACATAATGAATTACTTTTCTCTTTAATCTGAAACACACCCACTCTCATTTTCCTTGTTCTTAAATGTATTGAAAATATTTTCATCACCATGTATTCTCCCAATTTGGGGGAAACATAATTGCCGATTACAAGAAAATTTTGATTCTTTGAAAGATGTAGTAGAGCAACTGAAGAATAAGAAGGAGCATATAAAGATTAAGGTGAAAATAAAAGAGAGCCCGTACAAGGAGCGCACTTACAAAGTAACTAATTGGCTCTACAGAGCAAATAGCTTAGAGGTACAAACAGAGAAAGTTATTGCAAAGGGTGAAAAAGAAATTCTGTGACACCTGAGATTTATTTTGCTTGTATATATTTTGAAATTCTTGTAATGATATATATAAGATTTGTTATGGAATATTTATTTTGGAAGTGAGATTTTTTTATTTTGATTTAAATTTCAGAGTTTGTGTTTTTGCAGAATTTTATGAATTTATGTTCAAGGCTTTAAAGAAATAATTTGGGATATGTTGTAGCCTCGTATGTCTAGTTTAAGTGGAAGGAAGAATCGAGACATTTAAACTTTTGTAACTCAAGATAGAGTTAGTTTAGCATATGCTGCCGAAATGAATTTTTTCAATTTCTGCAGTGAACAGTGCATGTGAACAGTAAACTCGGGGTTTATTTTTTTGGCAGTAGCTTCTCTTCATTTCATTTTTTTTCTTTCTTCTTTTCCATTTCCTATTCCTCTCAACCATAAGTCATTTTTATTTATTTTTAAGGTTTTAATACTCCAATTAAGTCTTATTAATGCTAGAAAATACAAATTAAAGACTATAAGAGCATCAATTCAAGCCAAATTCTTCAAAATTTTATTGGAGGAAAAAATAAGTTAATTTTCTCAAATCTTCTCTCTAACTTGAGTTAAATTCATTGTTAGCTAGAATAGTTATTTTTAAGTTGTGAGTGATCTTTTGTGAGCATTAATGGCTAATATTTATGGTTAGATTTAGTAGTTTTGAGGATTTATGATTTTTGGATGAATAATATTATGAATAGTAGATTTTCTCTATAACTATTATTCATCCTCTATTAATGGTTAAATTAATGCTAGAATTTATTTATATGGACTCTAAAGAGTTTAGAATTTATGGAGGATTATTTTATGTGATTGTTTTGAGAAACCCTAAATTTTAGAATTTTGGAGATTTTAATTTAGGAGAATAGAACTCAAGGAATTAAGGATCTTTTGGATTTGAGCAAGAGTTGAGCTTGACTAGAAAGCTTTTTAGTGCTAAGAGGTAAGTGTGGATTTCGTTTCATGTGCATAATTCTTCATATGAGAATTTTTGCTAAAATATATTATATTATATGTATATGTTATTTATGAGTTCAATTTATTGAAACTCTCTTTAAATAGAATTTTTGAATATTGATAATGACTTGGTTATTTTCCTTGGACCAAGTTCATTAATAAGCCTTTGTTATGCATAATATGATATGTTATTCATATATTGTGATTTCTTGATCACTTTTAATTACCGTTAAACCAATACATGATATGTTCTTCATATGAGAATTTTTGCTAAAATATATTATATTATATGTATATGTTATTTATGAGTTCGATTTATTGAAACTCTCTTTAAATAGAATCTTTGAATATTGATAATGACTTGGTTATTTTCCTTGGACTAAGGTTATTAATAAGCCTTTGTTATGCATAATATGATATGTTATTCATATATTGTGATTTCTTGATCACTTTTAATTACCGTTAAACCAATACATGATATGTATATCATGGAACATACATTATAGAACGTTTTTCCCAATAAGAGTTAATTCATTTGTCCAATGTGCACAGAGGAAACCTGGCTGATAGGGTATAGTATTAGTGTTCCACCTAGAGGGGATCACGAGCTCCAGGCATATGCCTGCGTAATCATATGTGCCACGTGAAGGTAGTAAGGCTACCCAAACGTTATGATATGATATTAGTTCTATGTTATGTTTATTTGATAATGTTATTCTTTATAGGCATTTATGTTCTTAAAAAGAATTATAATTTGATATTCATATATATATTATGAGATGATTGGATAGTGCTACTCTTTGTAAGTACTTATGATATTAATATATGTGTTAAGATTTCTTTCTAGTACCCTGGTACATATTCAAGATTTGCTATTTAAATATTCTATATAAGTTATTCATTCTGATTGTTCACATCTTACTAAGTTGAAGGCTCACCACTCTTTTGTGGATTTCAAGTTCTAACTTAGTTCGAGAGAGAATTAATCTTGAAGACAGAGATTCTTGATTTCCTTCTCCGCAAGAAGACTCTTTTATGTAATATTTTTGGATAACAGTTGAATTATATATATATATATATATATATATATATATATATATATATATATATATATATATATATATATTCATGTCTATGAGAAGTATACTCTTGGAAGCTCCATAAATGTGTGTGATGTTGCTTATTCTTTTGTTACCATAGATGACATTATAGACTTTCCCTTGTTCCATATTGATATCAAAATTATCTTTTGATCAGTAAGGAACAAGAGAAAATATCATATCAGGTTGATGACATATATATAAGATATGGATGTTTGGCATGATGTTAGTATGTGTTGTATGTTTGATCCAGGTTAGCTAAGGGTTCTACAAGTGTACAGTGGTCTTATGCCTACTCTTGCTCTAGGACTGTCGCACCAGTGGTTTTGGGGTGTGATAAATTCAGAGAAGATGGTCGAGATGTTGTTGTTCTGGTGAAGGAGACCCATTTGAACTAGTAGCAAGGAAGTTGATCGGTGAAGAGGCAGCGACGATGCGAAGGGTCGACCACAATAGGTTGAGCAGCGGCGATTGGGTCTTCTTTGGCTGAGTCTTTGTTGTTCATCACTAGATAGCTTGATCGCCATCGTCGTTCATCGGTGGTTTTTGGAAGAATATATGTCACAGCTGAGGTGAGAAATTGAAAATAGTCGCTTGGAATTGGACTAGGACACCATCATTGTTAGGGTATTAAGAGGGTTCAAGCTCTGGAAATGGAGAAGATTGAAGATTGAAGAACACATAAGATTATTTCAAGCGATAGAGGAAAGAGGAGAACCAAACTAGAGACATGCGTAAACTGATGAGAGCGAGAGAGGAGAAAGGGCTTGGAGAGACTGAGCGTAGCAATAGAGGAGAAAGGACAGAAAAGGAAGAAATGAAGAAGAAGAAGAGAAAACAGTGCCATGTGAAAAGGAAGAAGAATATGAGAGAGGAGCATAGCTTATATGAAATTTTTACTTACTTTGTACATATAGCATGCCACGTGTACAATTCAACTAAAAATTCATTTAGTGATCATCGGATGAAACCATTTGGAAAAATTTATGACCAATTTGCAAAAATTTTTCTGTTAATGACCAACTCGAAACCACCCCTGAAATTTGATTATTTTTTTTTTTTGGGTCAATTACCCCTAATTGTTGTGTGCTGACAAATAATAAAACACATTCTTATAAAACAATATTGACAACCTCATTGGTATATATAAAACATTAAAATACCTCTTAATATTATAAGAAAAGAATTTGGGTAATGTTTGGATTGAAGATTTTGAAAAAGCTATACAAGAAAAAAAAAAGTAATAGAATGTGTTGATTCCGGATTTTTCGGATCTATTTCCAAAAAAGAAGGGAAAAAGACAAGAGGTCTTCTCTTCGCATCAGAGAGTTGAGTTAGGCAGGCACAGTTAAGAATGGAACTAGTGGCAAGATTGATCCCAAAAGACATAATTTTGTCCTCTCTTGTAATTATTGACTTAAACAACCGATCTTTCAACCACTAGCTTTCACTTATGAAATTTGTCTAACATAGTAACAAAGAATTAAAAACATAGATTTTTTTTATTCCATAAATTTATACGATTTCATTTGTTTGGTATAAAAATAAAATTTATGAATTTTAATGATATTTTTTTAATTAAAATATAAATTATAAAATTTTTCATTTATTAAAACGATAAAATTTTTTAAAATCTCATTTTTTTATGTGGAATTTCAAAAACCTTTAAAATGAGAAATTGTGGTGAATGATAGATTTTGAATAATTTATGGATTTTAACTAGGAGAGAGCAATTGGTCGGTTTAGTTTGAACCGAACTAAAATTCTCAAAAATCAAATTAACTAAACTAAAATTTTTAAAACCAAACCAAACCGAAATAAAAATTTTCAAAATTAACCAAATCAAACCAATATAAATTTAATTATTCGATTTTTTATTTTTTTCAACAAAATAAGCATATATATATATATATATATATATATATATATATATATATATATATATATATATATATATATATAGGTCGATTCGGTTTTTTCGGATTTTTTGTAAAAAAATAAAATAAATATATCAATATTTTTAAAAATAA
>CANXYC011384852.1:0-25735 GCA_948193065.1 Aleurites moluccanus
CAATACACTAATAAGCTCAAAATGGCTTAAAAATCTTATGAAAAATTGGGCAGCATCTCCTTTGTATAAGGAGCATGCCCA
This sequence comes from Aleurites moluccanus, assembly GCA_948193065.1. NCBI lineage: Eukaryota > Viridiplantae > Streptophyta > Magnoliopsida > Malpighiales > Euphorbiaceae > Aleurites > Aleurites moluccanus. The sequence goes on from CANXYC011384852.1 coordinate 82, forward strand.
GCTGCTAAAAACATAAACAAGCACTTCAACTATATACTTCCATAACTATCTCAATATCAAGAATCCCTCTGGATCTTCACAACAACTCAATAACAACATGTGGTCAACAGATCACAATCACACATCTCAAAATATATAATTATATCTCCAAAATGCAACTTAGATATAAGGATGCAACATATATATATATACATACATGCCAACTTAATTTACAGTACCATGAACCCTCTATTATGTACATTATTTACAAATACTTTAAGTTTGGAATTTACATAGTACTAAGTCAAATTACATATTTGTCATATTACACCACCTGTATAAAACTACACTCTCAATATTTTCACCATCCTTATAACCTCAACTCCACAGTTCTCACAGTCATATATAAAACACTTCTATATATGCATACCAAGTCAAAAAATTACATTTTAACATTCATAACACTTCTATAATCTTTACTTCATTAACTTATTCACATCATTTGTATTTCATATCATTTGTAACTTTCATTAAACAAAGCATTCGTATACACTCACAACTACTAACCCAACAGTACCATGGAGCTCTAAGAGTATATAAATATGATTCCTCAAAACAAATAATTACATTAGAGCTTTTGACGTCCCAAGCCGGAGAAAGAGATGACTTGGAAAACAACCACCACAACAACCTTGTTCCTGAAAAATAATAAATAAACACGAGGTGAGTATAATAATACTCAATGAGCAATATACATATTATCTTACTTGACATTGCCTTCAAATTAAATTATTGAAATTGCCATGAAATTCCATTGTTGGCTAGAAATACCAATTGTATGATCTATGAATAATTTCATGCCCTTTTATAATCCCACATGATTCCTTTTAAATGAATTTGTATGATTGGCCTAATGCTTAATGTATTAAACCCTTGAAAGTGCTTAAGTTTATTTTTGATATCTAATGATTAAGCACTATATGTATGGCATTAATGAAATGATAGAAGTTTTAATGACATTGTGCACAGTGGTTTAATGATCTTAGCTAGGAGGGGGGTTAAGGTCCTAGCTATATGGTCTGATCAACTGTATGAGTAAATAGCATGCTACTGGATTGTAGCCTTTGCTTTAGTGATCAATAATGATTCTGTCATTTTATGATATGATATGCTATGAATTTTTAATGTCAATGTGAAACCGAATCCTTATGTTAAATGATTTCAACTTTACGAATCTTTAATTGATTAATGAACCTATTATTATTATATATTTTATGCCATCATTATCTTCCTTGTGAGCGACGCCCTCACCTAGCCTTATAAGTAAGATAATATGTATATTACTTATTGAGTATTATTATACTCACCTCGTAATTATTTGTTATTTTTCAGGAACAAGGTTGTAGTGGTGGTTGTTTCCCAAGTCATCCTTTTCTCCGGCTTGGGACGGCAAAAACTCCAATGTAATTATTTGTTTTGAGGAATCTTATTTATATATTCTTAGAGCTCCATGGTACTGTTGGGTAGGTAGTTGTGAGTGTATATGAATGCTTTGTTTAATGAAAGTTACAAATGAAATGAAATATAAATGATGTGTATAAGTTAATAAAGTAAAGACTATAGAAGTGCTATGAATATTAAAATGTAATTGTGAATTGGTATGCATATATAGAAGTATTTTATATATGACTGTGAGAACTGTGGAGTTGAGGTTATAAGGAAGGTAAAAATATTGGGAGTGTCATTTCTATGCAGGTTGTATAATGTGACAAATATGTCATAGGATTAGATTAAAAATACAAGGAAAACCCTGGCAAAATTTCTATAAAAGTAATAATTTTTAAGTAGAATTTGAATGTTAAAGAATGGTTTTAAGTTTAAATGATTGATGATTGGCGTGTTTAAAGGGTTCTATGGGTTTCTGGTGACTTTAGGTTTACCCATGCCCTAGAATCGTTGCAGCCCAAAAGTGGGACGTGACACAAACAATAGTTTCTGATAGAGAAAATTTTCACAAACAACTTTTGGAAGGACTTATTTACTTTACTAGGTACTACTCTCAACTACAACACAACATACCACCCTCAATCAGATGGTCAAAATGAGAGGGTGAACCAGTGCTTAGAAAATTATTTGAGATGTATGACTTATTTGCATCCCAAGCAATGGTGTAAGTACTTATCCCTAGCTGAGTGGTGGTATAACTCAGCCTACCACAGTGCTCTACAAATGTCCCCCTTTGAAGCATTATATGGATATTCCCCACCATTTCCACCAGTGCTACTACCTAACTCCTTAAAAGTGTAAGCTGTGGGTGAGCTTCTCCAACATAGACAGCAAATCCTTGACATTATCAAGGAGAATTTAGCCTCAGCCCAAAATAGAATGAGACAACAGCAGGATAAGCATAGGACTGAGAGTGTACTTGAGGTTGGGGATTGGGTTTTCTTAAGGTTACAACCCTATAGACAGACCTCTATAGCCCTAAGACAGCATATGAAACTCACTGCCAAATACTATGGGTCTTTTCAAGTGCTGGCTAAGATTAGGAAGGTAGCATAGAAGTTGAAATTATCACCTACTGCCACCATACACCCTGTGTTTCATGTCTCCTTACTTAAGCAAAAAGTGGGGCAGCAGGTGACACCATTGCAAGATCTTCCTACCATGTATAATGATCTTCCTGTGACAGAACCAGAGTAAGTTTTGAAGACCTGAACCATCACCAGGGATACTCAGACTATGTTCCAAGACTTAATCAAATGGAAGAATCTACCTACAGAACATGTTGCATAGGAAGATTGTTCTTTCATTTATAAGCAGTTTCCTGATTGTCATCTTTCTTGGGGTCAAGAAAGAGCTCAAGGGGAGGGTATTGTTACATATTATAGGAAGAAATGGAAAGGAAAACTGTAGTGTTGAATTGTGTTGTTAATTAGTATAGTTGTTGGTTAATAAGGGAATAATATAGGATCGGTAAAAATCTGTTAAAAGGTGGTTAAAAGGGAACAACTAATAACTGAATAACCAATTATATAAAAAGAGCTAATTAACAGCTCCAAGCATTCTATTCGGCAATAAAGATAATTTCTTCTTCCTCTTTAATTTTTTCTTCTCCCTCTATAACCCTAATTCTTCTAATTCTCTCTCAATTTCTCAATTCCATTCTATTTCCTAATTCTAAACTCTAGAATTTCGATTCACGAACTGTTCCATGAAACTTAATATTGCCATATTTTTTCATTTTTTAATTCCATTAAAAATTAGCAATCATTTTATTTATCTCTTTACAAGAGGAAAGTTTAAAGCAAATCATAGCATAAATTGGAATAGCAATAAAGATTTAGATTTCCATTTCAAAAATATTTTATTTCTGAAACGAATATAGACTGTAAATTCAAATCATAATACGTGAATAGTGGGTTTGCTGTATAAGTGTGCTTTGGGCACAAACTCCGATATCCAAAATGTATTTTGTCTACGAAGCCAGTGCAGAGCAGCTTTCCAAGTTAATTTCATGTTAGTTCTTGCAGTTTGTGCATAAAAGCATAAACTTGAGCATTAATTAATCTCAATTAAAATGCAAAGCAAATCATGTTCCTAAAGCTTGGGCTGGAAGATGAGAAAAATTTTTGGAGTTGAATACTTTTTTTTTTTTTTAATTAAATGTACCATTCATAAAAAATAAATATGCGGTTTTATAAAAAAAATTTATTTATTTTGACGTTAATCATAAATATTACAGTTTTTTATAAACGTAAAATCCATTAAAAAAGAAAAAGAAATCCAAGTTAAGAGTGTCTTTGATTTCGTATTTACAGCTAAAGATTAACTGTTCGCAATAGTCGGTTTTTAGAAGGCTAAGGCCAAACACAAACAGTTAGAGTTTGGCTACCTTTAATAATTGATTGTGTTTGAAAAGTAAAATACTAATAATTAAAAATTTATCAAACATCTCAAATTAGTTATGAGGAGTTTAAGTATTATGTCAAAATCATAGTGTTTAAATTTAGTCTCTGCTGTGAACAAGTAAGAACAAATGATTATAGATTAAAAGATTCAACGGGAGTTAAATTAAGGATTAAATAAAAAATAATTAAATTATTAATAAATATTTTATAAGATAATTATTATTATTAATTTGTATTTACATAGTTATAATAAAATATTATAGGATGAAAATAAAATTTATTAAACATAAAATTCAAACGGTTAAGATTAAGTTTTAGTTCTTTTAGTTTTCATGTTGGATATATAATAATATGAAAAAAAAAATTATTTTTCACACAAACTTGAATATATTATGGCAGGATCATACATGACCAAATTCAAATTCGATTTTCGATTGAATCGATCCAAATATAATAACAGTGTCAAAAATAAATTATCATATCCTCATTCAAGCAAACTTTAAATTTATATTATTTTTAATCATCCTCAATATCAATTGATATAATAAAAATTTTCTTCACACTTAAACTTCAATATTATATTATTAAATTAAATAATATTTTATATATACAAGTAATTTTAAAAATTATTAGAATTTCCATGTAATGATTAATTTTTCCAAGATCTTAATCTATACCCATATAGAAAACATAGCTGCCCTACTCACCTAAATTCTTAAATTCATACATAACCCAAATAAAGTATATATAATTCTTCAGTGGTAGTTAAAAAATTCTTGGAGGTACTCTTTACACATGTAATTTTATCTCAAAACTACATGTCCAATTTTGCTATCCCTTGAATCCATCTTGAAATTATGAGGCAGTTAACACTTGAAGGTTCTCTCTAGCTAGAGCTTTTTGTACCCCACAATAATATAAGATATAACCCATTCTGCTTTCACAACATTCACTGACTTCAATCCCTCAAATTCAATGTAAGCACTCTCAAAATATAACAAAATTCACCGACTTGATAACACTAGTGGTAAAATTTTCAATGCATAATAATAATAATCAATATAAAGGAAAGACTCACCATTTATTATTAAACAAGTTTATGAAAATCAAATCCTCTTTAGAAGAAAAAAAAAAAAAAATTATTAGTCTGTTTAGCTGTTAATTATATTTTTTTTGGGTGGAAATATATACAAGAATCAACCTCTGTACAAAGGTGACCTTTCTTGCACCATTATTCCTCTTGAAATCGATTGCTTGAAAGCCTTGATCGGACTTGAAAAATACCAGCCTTTCGATTTTGATGATTTTACATCAGCACCACCGGAATCCGAGGTCAAAGCCATAGCTACAGACCTCGATTTCCTCATCATTCTCCTTCTCTCCTCATCATTCTTCTTCGCGTATTCCTGTTCCAAAATAGCGCCGTTTCGTTCCCCATCACTTCTCTTACTTCTGTTACCACTACTCTTAAAAAGAGACCAAAACGGCGATGTTGTTTTTGGACTATCTTTGCTGTGTGTGGAGCTATCATGGTCAACTGAAGGCTTTGACCGGAGAAATGGAACTGCGAGTGAACGTGACCGCCGGAAGGCAGGCTCGCTTTCGATCAGATTAGACACGCGGCCGACAGTTCCGATCCCTGAGGCAAATGATTCGACAGCAGCAGCGCTGAAAAGAGAAAAAGAAGAAGAAGACGACCCGGAGGAGGACGTGGTGACGGCAGCGGAGCAAGCACAGGGGCGTACGTTGGCGCAGTCAGGGCAGAGCGAGGAGAGTCGCTCCCGGAGGCACACGTGGCAGATTCCTGTTCGGCGGCGCTTCAAAGGGTGTTTTGGGCATCTCCACACCTCCTCCTCCTCATCGATGTAAAGCGCCATTTCTCGGCGTCCCCTCTCTATCTCTCTCTAGAATGTCCTTCCTTTTTATTTTCTCTATCTAGCAAAACAGTTTCTTGTTGCAGTTACTTTTTCTCACGCTTTTTGTTGGCCGTGAGGCTTATAAAAAAGAACCCATGTTGATATATTAACCATGGTTAATCATTTTATGTTTAAGCACTAACTATGGTTTAAAATAGTGTCGATTGGTAAACCTTGGCTGGCTAAACGGCGCGTTTTAATTCACTGCATTAAATTGCCCTAATTTCACAAGTAATTTACGGGAATTATAAGATAAAGATTATACAGATATTTATATTTATTTACGTAAAATTGATATTGCTAATACGAGAGGGTATATATACGGACGGGACTGGTCATGGTGGAACAGCTGGAGTGGGTCCCATTAACAGGTTTAGTTTGATAGAATGTGTAAAATGCAGTGAGATCCATGGGATGTTACGTTGACGTAATTTGATTTGAGATTTTTTAATTATTATTAAATATATTTAGATTAAAAATTTGTGTTACTGAAAATAAATGATTGTAATAATTAAAGATCGAATGGTCAAAAAACACCAATCGGAATAATGTTTTAGTTCACACGTGAATTGTTTTGAATTTGTCATCTCAATTTTTGAATTGATATGATCATTTGACAGAGGTGTATTTATATAATTTAGATTCTGTTTCTTAAAAGCATGGAAAGAAAAATCGCTTGATATGTGCCATTAATGTTGGGAAAATATCATCAACATGCAATTGAATGGAAATTTATCAACAGATAAAAATATTATTATTATTATTAAAGATTAAATGGATTAATTAAATTGTATTATTTGGTAATTCTCTCTTTTTAATAATTATCAATAAATTTGTAAAAAATTGTACGGCACCCATAAAATCTCACCTTTTAATTAATAACTAATACTTCCTCGTCCGAAAAAAAAAATAAGTTAGACTTTTTTTTCATTCATCTCAAATTATAAACTGTTTTGAATTCTTTCCATAATGTGAAAGCGGGTCTCCTCCCTGTTAATGTTTAAGGTTTTCTCTTCATTGAAAATTTGTGAGACTTCTCATATGAGATTTTGAGAGTTTCTCATTTATTGAGTTCAATTATTTATCTTGCGTTTGATATAAGAGTTTTCTATGTACTCTGTTTTTTATTGAAGCATTGTGGTTGTTTATGGTTTTCTATCTCACATTCAATGGATTTTCTGGGTCTGTCTATGTCATCTCGAAATCGCATTCTTTTGTTCCTTTTCTAATTATTATTATTATTATTATTATTATTATTTGTGGTAGGTGCATCGATTTAAAGTATTGGCTCTAATATGAATTGTATATGGTTCAATTGTGGACTACTATTTGATTTGGTAGAGTACTATTTAGATAATCTTCTAGTTACTAAATTTGGTATGGTCTTGAAGGGTCTAGATGACTGTTGATAGTGGGATTGCAACTCCATCAGGAACCAAGCAGCCAGATATGCAAACTATGGTACCCATGAAAAACTGTGATCTTAGGAAACTCCCAACTGAAGAAGAGGCAGAGGAGATTAATCTATCCTCTGATAACCATAATTGAATCTCTTAATGGGCTTCATTTTGCTTGGTAGATAAGTTATGGATTGATAGACCTTTTAATAAATTTGCTTTGATAGAGGCTATGTAAAAGGCCTAGAAAACAAAATATAGTATTGAGGCCAGGGAATGGGAGAAGGATCTCTTTATTTTCCAAGATTTTTATTGGGAGATTTGGAAAATGTTTTAGATAATGAACTGAAAGTCTCTTGGCAACTAAGAGGAGATAAATTGATTGTTTTAAAAAATAACTAACAATTAAAAATAATTACAAAAAAAGGCAAGACAGAAAAAATATATAAATTTATAATGGTTCGGCCAAAACTTACCTACGTCCACTCTTCAATATCATACTTGAATATTTTACTTCTTTTGGTCTTTTTGTGTAGGTTTAAGATCAAGTCTTAGTGTTTTGGCTTACACTAAATTTTTACAATGTGTTTTTCATTAAGAAAGCTCACACACAACCCATTAGAGTTACAAGAGATGATAAAAGAATTAACCCTTAATTTTATCCTAACTCTCAAAAATTAATTGTTCTTCAATAATCTTAAAGGTTAACAATTAATATTTTTTACAATATAAGAACTCAAATTTTTGCTCATAAGACTTAAATGTGTAAGAGTATGAATTAATGCAAGAATAAAGGTTGTTATTCAGCCATTAAAGCTTCATACCAACCCACATTTATAGTTTTCTTTAAAATAAAGCCATTTGCCTTCATTTAATGATCATTAAATGTTATTTTCAGCTTTCCAACGACATAGTTTCTATGTTAGAATTCAAAGTGTAGCGGCTATTACACTAAAGTAACGGGTGCTATTGGTAATGCACCGAAGAACTTCATTGTCACGACTCGATCTAGCGGGCCGCGACGATCCTAGGGTGAGAAAGATGCCGAGACGACTGGCACTCGCAGAACCCCATCAATCTCATTAATACAATCTCATACTATACTACAGCGGAAACATCTATTACAATCAATCATATAACAATCTATATTAATTCACTCACATATGAACTATCCATTCTATCACTCTATCATTCATTCTGTATCTTTCTGTAATAACCATAGTCATATAATTAATAATCTCCACTATTCCCATACATACATGTTCATTCACTAACTATACCATACATAACCCATGGAGCAGCTATAATATGAACATACAAAATATTCAGTGTTAAATAATTACACTATTATAACACTGCAGAATCCACAGAGAGTCAAAAGTATTGGGATATCTGCCTTTTACTCTGCACCTGAGAAGGTAAACAGTGAGAGGGTGAGTATATATGATACTCAGTAAATCTAATATGCATCAACCAATAAAATAGGAAATGGGATATCAATAAGCAATAGGCAGATGAAGTAAATGAATCAATATGCTTAGAATATCTGTAATACATAATCAAATACAGAATATGACTGTAAGTAAACAATCGCATTGTAATACCCTAGAAAGTCCTAACATGTATGCATGAATTAATTCTCAGTATATGGTTCAAAAGTCTTGAAATGATGGGAAATAATTTTAGAGACATAGTTAGAAAGCAAACTTGTTACTTTTTTGAAAAGCGGCAGTGTCGAGAATACTGCCGAGAAATTAACAGTCCGGTCAACAGAAGAATATCTAAAGTTGATCTGGGGGTAAAAGATCACTATAATTTATGTGTAATTTTGGTAAAAAGAAAGAAGTGAAAATAATTTAGGAACACTGAAAAAGTAACTAATGGCAAAATCGTAAATAAATAAAAGTTTAAGGTGAATAGTGAAAATGGTTCCGTCGGAGTTACAAAATGACTCTAGAACCATTTTTATAAATAAGTATAAATTAAAATAAGCCTATTAACTCCCCACTTTGAATTCTAAATCCGACATAATTGACAGAACAAATTACAGAAGATTTTGGACCAAAGTGTGATGTATGAAAGTTGGAGGAGTTAGTTGTAATTTGCCATTTAGATTTTTCTATTTATTTCACACTTAGCCATTTTAATTCATTTTCTTCTTCTTGCTCTTTCATGGCCGAACCATATTTCTTTCATTCTTCCAACTAATTCTTCATCCTTTCATCAAAATTTTTAAGGAAAATTGATAGAAAACTAGCAAATCAACTTAGTTCTCTTCATTTCTATCATTAATTTGTAGAAAGGAGTTAAGAATTTCAAGGAATTTGGGAAGGGAGAATTCGGCCACTTTGCTCCATTGAGGTAAGAATATGTTTTGTTGGTTTTAATGGATTATTTAGATGATATTTAGGTCGAATTTGATAGGTTTGTACTTAGATTGCATCAATTGATGTCAATTGATAGGAATGTCTAATTTTGCATAGTTAATTTGAAGTTGCAAGGAAGGATTTGATGATTTAGTGTTTGATTTTGTTAATTGATGTTAGAATATGTTAATTGGATGTGAATAGATGATTAATTGGTGGTTTGTTTGATATAGAACACAAAATTTAACAAAGGTGTGCTTTATGGCTCCATTGGAGAATTTGAGTGGAATTAGCCTGTTCAAAGTGATTTGAAGCATGAGGTGAGTCTATTTTGCATCATTTAACATGCCTAAAGTCTTAGAATTGAATTTGGAAACCTATGGTAAAAACTCCATCTTGGCCGAATTGATTGCACTATTCACACCCTTTGATTTCTTTGATTTTTGCCTTGAATTCCCATGCCAATTTGATCCATTTTGATGTTGTTTATTATTATTTCTTTGATGCCTATACCATGGTTGATAATGTGACTTGTTGTTGGTTGAATTGGATAAGTCAATTTTGCATCCTAACTTAACCTATTGGCTTGCCATTGTATGCCCACCATGTGTTTGTGAAAATATCTAGTTCATTTGCCTTTGGCCTATTGCTTTGTATTCCATAAGCCTACCATTTGAATGCCATTGTCGCTAGCGACATTGGCATGCCAATTGGCCGGCCGATTTTCCTTGCCGAACCAACTTTTGTTCCATACCTTTGTTGTTTACTATAACCTTTATCCTTACTTGTATATTGTATCTTGCAATGCCTTTGATTCAAATACCATTTGATTTGAAAGATATTGATTATATTGACAATGATGATACCATTATTGCATAATGGTGTCTATTGACTTGTCATCCATTTATATTGACCTAAATGTGGTTTGACAGAGCTGTCGCACTGACAGGATAGTGGGTGCATACTATTGGCAATGTGCACATTGATATTGATGCCCTAGCTGGGAAGGGTTATTGGTCCCGGCCATAGGACCTAATTAGTCTTATGCCTATGTGATATGTGATCGACTATGTAATTACACATAGTCTACGTGTTTCAAGGCCCTATATCTATCTTATCATATGATTCCATGACTTGATATGATCATTGATATTCCTACTGATTTCTGATACTGATTCTGTAAATCTACATGATTGATACTATACCATCATTCCTTATCATGTGTATATCATTGTTTGAACCTATATTTTATTGATGATGCGTATAGATTCACTGAGTATCATCTATACTCACCTTTTCATTGTTTACCCATTTCAGGAGAGGAGTAGAGGGCATAATCTTGTCATCTATCATCTGGGAATATTTGTAAACAGTCTGATGTATATTTTTGATTTTGTATTATTCTTTTGATGTTCATTATCTAGTTGCTCCATGGGGTATGTATGGGTTAGTTAGGAGATGAACATGTATATATATGTTGATGATGTTATTATGAGATACTTGATGATATTGTGATATAATATATGACTGTTACAACCATTTACAGTAAATTACAGAATGCATGACAAAATAGCAGAATGGATAGTAACTAATTAATATGGATAATATATTATGGTTTATAAATTGTGCATATGACACTGGGTTCTACGGATGCCGATCGCCATTGGTATCTCCCATGCCCTAGGACCATCGCGATTCAGAAACAGGTCGTGACAGAGGTGGTATCAAAGCTCCAGGTTTACAGACCGTGAATTTAGGTTACAGATAAATAGTACCTGAATTACAGAGGAACATTGACTAAGTACAGAATGGGGTAGAATTAAGTATACCATGGAGTATAGGATTTCCTTTGTCATCCTTTGCAATTATCGTCTGTTATATGTTATTAGTCTACATTTCTATCATTTTCTGAGATTGTTTTCATTTTTCCTGACAGATTACAGAGATGTCTGATGATCAGGACAGAGATACCCGGGAGGCAGAGGTAGCCTCCAATGAGTCACTGGTTAGAGAGATTGCTATATCAGAGGGTCCGTCTCGATCCTGATGGACTTCAGAGGATTCTAAGAGGGGCGATGACCCCTGGAGAGTGGAGATGATGCGGGAGAGACAACGGGTATCGCCACCACCTGCTCCAGCAGTAGTGCCTCCATCTGTAGTACCTGATGCAGTTTTCGTAGCACCGGCTCCTATGCTGCCAGTTGGGGCTCAGAGGGAGCCAGCTGTACAGAAAGGTTGAGGAGTGATAGATAAGGTAGGAGTATCGATGTTTAGATTTCTGAAGATAAACCTACCTGAGTTCAGGGGAGACAGGGGTACTGATCCTGTAGATTTCTTAGAGGAGGTGAAGAAGGTAGTGAGGAGACTTCCATGTTCAGAGTTGAGAGTTGTTGAGCTGGTTGGGCTGTTACTTAAGGGTAAGGCATGGACATGGTTTTCGAGGAGGATGGAGCCCAGGCTTTATGGTGAGCACCCACTTATATGGACAGAGTTTAGACAAGGTCTTATTGATGAGTTTATCACTAAGGGGGTGAAGACCTGTAACTTAATTAGATTTGAGCAGTCAGAGCAGGGGGACAGATATGTGGAGTATGCAGAGGAGTTTATTTGGTTGAGTAGATATGCTACTCATATTGTACCTATAGAGGCTGATTTGATTAGTAGGTTTCGGAGGGGTTTTCATACTGCATTACATAATGCATTGTTAGCAACAGAGTTTACCTCCTTGACTATAATGATTGACAAGGCTACACAGATGGAGGAAAAATACAAGAATGAGAGGGCTAAGAGGGACCAAAAGAGAAAAGGGGGTCTAGGATCACATATTAGGAGGGGGGAGAGCAGCTCTCATCCTAGACAGGTAGAGCCAGTGCGATGATTTAAGCAGAGATCATTAGGTGGTAGTCAGAGGAGGAGATTCCATAGTAGGGGACCATCAGTGGTACGGTCTACACCTGCTTATTCACAGGGTTCCTCTAGACCAGCAGCACAGGTGCCTGGTATGCCAGTTTGTGGGTTTTATGCACAGAGGCACAGAGGGGAGTGCCGGTTACAGTCAAGTGCATGTTTGAAGTGTGGACAGCAGGGTCACTTCATTTTATAGATGTCCTCTATGGGGTGAGTAGCAACAACCATCTGTCACAGTTTCTTAGCCAGTGGTATAGTCGAGTCAGAATCTAGGTAAAGAGGCTACAGGCAGAGGTAGAGGTAGGGGAGGACAGGCTCCCAGTGGTAGTCAGGCTCCAGCTGGTAGGGGCTAGGGCAGAGTATTTGCTGTCAACACACATGAGGCCCAGAGATCAGACAATGTAGTTACAGGTACCATCTTGATTTAGAATGAGATTACAGATGCCTTATTTGATTCGAATGCTACTCACTCTTTTGTGTCACCACATTTTGCACCTAAATTGAATAAGGAAAGAAGGTTATTAGATGTGATTGCTACTCCTATGGGTGATAGTGTGGATGTTGATTATTATTACCCTGATTGTGTTATTATGATTGATGATGACATCTTGTGTGCTGATCTGATTGAGTTGCCTGTGCTAGAGTTAGATGTTATCTTGGGTATGGATTGGTTGATAAGGCACCGAGTGCTTATTGATTGTTATTGTAAGAGGGTTAGATTTCAGCCTGAGGGGCAGCTAGAGTTTGAGTTTCAGGGTGATATTTGGGAGTTCCGAGTTAACCTAATTTCTGCTATCCAGGCCAGGAGGATGATTGGGAAAGGCTATTCAGCCTATTTGGCGCATGTAGTAGATGTACAAAGGTCTTCCATATAGTTGGATCAGATACCGGTAGTTTAAGAGTTTCCTGATGTATTTCATGATGAGTTGCCAAGATTGCCCCCCTGATAGGGAGATTGAGTTTGAGATAGAGGTGCAAGCAGGCATAGACCCTATATCTATTCCACCATACAGAATGGCTCCAGCTAAACTGAAGGAATTGGAGATACAATTACAGGAGCTATTGGATAAAGGGTTCATCAGACCGAGAATTTCTCCTTGGGGTGTACTAGTACTATTTGTGAGGAAGAAAGATCACTCATTAAGGATGTGTATAGACTACAAACAACTGAATAAAGTCATAGTGAAGAATAAGTATCCGTTGCCATGGATAAATGACTTATTTGATCAGCTGCAGGGTGCCAGCCATTTTTTGAAGATAGATATGAGGTCTGGGTATCACCAGTTGAAGATTAAGAAGGGTAATATACCTAAGACTGCTTTCAAGACCCGATATAGGCATTATGAGTTTTTGGTGTTGCCATTCGGGTTGACCAATGCACCTGTTGCTTTTATGGATTTGATGAACAGAGTGTTCATGTCATATTTGGATAAGTTTATCATTGTATTCATTGATGACATACTTATTTATTCTAGGAGTGAGGAGGAGCATGTAGAGCATTTGAGGATGGTATTGCAGATACTTCGAGAGTATCGGTTGTATACAAAGTTATCTAAATGCCAGTTTTGGCTAACTGAAGTGTGTTTTCTAGGACATGTGATTTGTAAGGATGGGATTAAGGTGGATCCTCAGAAGATAGAAGTGGTTCCTAATTGGCCTTAGCCTACCAGTGTTTTAGAGGTTTGCAGTTTTCTGGGTATGGCTGGCTATTATAGGAGGTTTGTGAAGGATTTCTCCTGGATTGCAGCTCCTTTAACTAGATTGATGAGGAAACAGGAGCGATATGCGTGGATTGATGAGTGTGATCGCAACTTTTAGACATTAAAATATTACCTCACCAGTGCTCTAGTGTTGACATTACCAGTAGAGGGGGAGAAATTTATTGTATATTGTGATGCTTTACGGATTGGTCTGGGATATGTGCTGATGCAGATTGGTAGGGTGATTGCTTATGCTTCTCGTCAGTTGAAGAAGCATGAAGCAAATTATTTGACTCATGACTTGGAGATGGCAGCTATGGTTTTTGCATTGATGATTTGTAGACATTACTTGTATGGATCGAAATGTGAGATATATACTAATCATAAGAGTCTACAGTATATATTTCAGTAGAAGGATCTGAATCTTCGGTAGTACAGATGGGTGGAGTTACTCAAGGATTATGATTATGAGATCCTTTATCACCCAGAGAAGGCTAATATAGTGGCGGATGCTTTGAGCAGGAAATCAATGGGCAATCTAGCTCATATTGTGATTGGCAGGAGGCCATTGATTAGAGAGATGAGGGAGTTGGCAGATTTAGGAGTGGAGTTGGAGTTAGAGTTGGGATCCCAGGATCGGAACTAGGTTCTGATAACCCAATTTCGGGTGAAGTCACTGTTGATTGATGATATAAAAGTGGCTCAGGACAGGGATCCTTATCTATTGAAGCTCAAGGGAGAGGTACAGAGTAGAAGGATGACAGAGTTTACAGTAGAGGATGGGGTTCTAAGATGTGGGAAGCGCATATGTGTACCAGATGTTGATGGGCTACGGGATCGGATTATGAGAGAGGCTCATTATTCTGCATACAGTGTACATCCAGAGATTACCAAGATGTACCATGATTTGAGAGATGATTATTGGTGGCCAGGGATGAAGAGAGATGTAGCTCAGTTTGTGTCTAAATGCTTAGCCTGTCAGCAGGTTAAGTTTGAGCATCATAAGCCATCAGGGCTACTTCAGGAGATTGAGTTTCCTGAGTGGAAATGAGAGAAAGTGACTATAGATTTTATAGTTGGTGTACTGAGGACTTAGAGAGGTTATGATTTTATTTGGGTGATTGTTGATCGGTTGACGAAGCCTGCTTATTTTCTGGAGGTTAAGACCAACTATACGACAACTCAGTATGCACAGTTGTATGTGGATAAGATTATGCGACTTCATAGAGTTCCTTTGATGATTATATCAGACAGGGGTACACAATTCACTTCATGATTATGGTAAAAAATTAATGAGTCTATGGGTACCCAGTTATAGTTCAGTACTACTTTCCATCCGCAGACTAATGGACAGTCGGAGAGGACGATCCAAACTTTGCAGGATATGCTCAGATTATGTATTCTGGATTTCAAAGGTAACTGGGATTATTATCTGCCGTTGATAGAGTTCTCCTACAACAACTGCTATCACTCTTCTATTGGTATGGCTCCATTTGAAGCACTATATGGTAGGAAGTGTAGTTCTCCAATGTGTTGGGTAGAGCCAAGAGAGAAGCATCTAGAGGGGCAAGAGTTGATTAGAGAGACTATGGAAAAGGTTCCTATGATCAGAGATCGGATGAGGACTGCATTCAGTAGGCCGAAGCGTTATGCCAATCTGAAGAGGAAAGATGTACATTTTGCAGTTGGTGATCATGTCTTTCTTAAGGTCTCACCGATGAGGGGTGTTATGAGATTTGGGAAGAGAGGTAAGTTATCACCAAGATTTATAGGCTTGTTTGAGATACTTGAGAAGATTAGTAATGTGTCCTATAGATTGACTCTTCCACCCAGTATGAGCCATGTACATCCAGTTTTCCATATCTCTATACTGCAGAAGTATGTATTGGATCCATCTCATATATTGGAGGTTAAGGATGTGGATCTCAATGATGACTTGTCTTATGAGGAGCTTCCAGTAGAGATCATTGATCGACAAGTCAGACAGTTAGGGAATAAGGAGATCCCGATGGTCAAAGTGTTTTGGAGGAATCAGTCCATAGAGGAGTGCACTTGGGAGAGTGAGCAGGAGATGAGGAGCAAATATTCATTCCTGTTCCAGCAGTGAGGTATGTCTTTATTTAAATTCGAGGACGAATTTAATTGTAGGGGAGTAGAACGTAATACCCTAGAAAGTCTTAACATGTATGCATGAATTAATTCTCACTATATAGTTCAAAAATCTTGAAATGATGGGAAATAATTTTAGAGACACAGTTAGAAAGCAAACTTGTTACTTTTCCGGAAAGCGACGGTGTCGGGAATACTGCCGAGAAATTAGCAGTTCGGTCAACAGAAGAATTTCTAAAGTTAATCTGGGAGTAAAAGATCATTATAATTTATGTGTAAGTTTGGTAAAAAGAAAGAAGTGAAAATAATTTAGGAACACTGAAAAAGTAACCAATGGCAAAATCGTAAATAAATAGAAGTTTAAGGTGAATAGTGAAAATGGGTCCGTCGGAGTTACAGAATGATTTTGGAACCATTTTTATAAATAAGTATAAATTAAAATAAGCCTATTAACTCCCCACTTTGAATTCTAAATCTAGACAGAATTGACAGAACAAATTACATAAGATTTTGGACCAAAGTGTGATGTATGCAAGTTGGAGGAGTTAGTTGTAATGTGCCATTTAGATTTTTCCATTTATTTCACACTTAGCCATTTTAATTCATTTTCTTCTTCTTGCTCTTTCATGGCCAAACCATATTTCTTTCATTCTGCCAATTAATTCTTCATCCTTTCATCAAAATCTTTAAGGAAAATTGATAGAAAACTAGCAAATCAACTTAGTTCTCTTCATTTCTATCATTAATTTGTAGAAAGGAGCTAAGAATTTCAAGGAATTTGGGAAGGGAGAATTCGGCCACTTTGCTCCATTGAGGTAAGAATGTGTTTTGTTGGATTTAATGGTTTATTTAGATGATATTTAGGTTGAATTTGATGGGTTTGTTGTTAAATTGCATCAATTGATGCCAATTGATAGGAATGCCTAATTTTGCTTAGTTAATTTGAAGTTGTAAGGAAGGGTGTGATGATTTAGTGTTTAATTTTGTTAATTGATGTTATAATATGTTAATTGGATGTGAATAGATAATTAATTGGTAGTTTGTTTGATGTAAAACACAAAATTTGATAAAGGTGTGCTTTAGGGCTCCATTGGAGAATTTGAGTGGAATTGGCTTGTTCAAAGTGGTTTGAAGCATTAGGTGAGTCTATTTTGCATCATTTAACATGCCTAAAGTCTTAGAATTGAATTTGGAAACCTATGGTAAAAAGTCCATCTTGGCCGAATTGATTGCACTATTCACACCCTTTGATTTCTTTGATTTTTGCCTTAAATTCCTATGCCAATTTGATCCATTTTGATGTTGTTTATTGTTGTTTCTTTGATGCCTATACCATGGTTGATAATGTGACTTATTGTTGGTTAAATTGGGCAAGTTAATTTTGCACCCTAACCTAACCTATTGGCTTGCCATTGTATGCCCACCATATGTTTGTGAAAATGTCTAGTTCATTTGCCTTTGGCCTATTGCTTTGTATTCCATAGGCCTATCATTTGAATGCCATTGTCGCCAGCGACGTTGGCATGCCAATTGACTCGCCGATTTTCCTTGCCGAGCCAACTTTTGTTCCATACCTTTGTTGTGTACCATAACCTTTATCCTTGCTTGTATATTGTATCTTGCAATGCCTTTGATTCAAATACCATTTGATTTGAAAGATATTGATTTTATTGACAGTGATGATACTATTATTGCATAATGGTGTCTATTGACATGTTATCCATTTATATTGGCCTAAATATGGTTTGACAGAGCTGCCGCACCGATAGGATAGTGGGTACATACTGTCGGTAATATGCACATTGATATTGATGCCTTAGCTGGGAAGGGTTATTGGTCCAGGCCATAGGACCTGATCAGGCTTATGCCTATGTGATATGTGATCGACTATGTGATTACACATAGTTTATGTATTTCAAGGCCCTATATCTGTCTTACCATATGATTCAATGACTTGATATGACCAGTGATATTCCTACTGATTTCTGATACTGATTCTGTAAATCTACATGATTGATACTGTACCATCATTCCTTATCATGTGTATATTATTGTTTCAACCTATATTTCCTTGATGATGCATATAGATTCACTGAGTATCATCTATACTCACCTTTTCATTGTTTACCCATTTTAGGAGAGGAGTAGAGTGTAGAATTCTATCATCTATCATCCGGGGATATTTACAGACAGTCTGATGTATATTTTTGATTTTGTATTATTCTTTTGATGTTCATTATCTAGCTGCTCCATGCGGTATATATGAGTTAGCTAGGAGATGAACATGTATATAGATGTTGATGATGTTATTATGAGATACTTGATGATATATGAGTTATATGATGATATTGTGATATGATATATGACTGTTGCAACCATTTGCAGTAAATTACAGAATGCAGGACAGAATAACAGAATAGATGGTAACTAATTAATATGGATAATATATTGTGGTTTATAGATTGTGCATGTGATACTGGGTTCTACGGGTGCCGGTCGCCATTGGCATCCCCCATGCCCTAG
The DNA here is from genome assembly GCA_948193065.1 of Aleurites moluccanus. NCBI lineage: Eukaryota > Viridiplantae > Streptophyta > Magnoliopsida > Malpighiales > Euphorbiaceae > Aleurites > Aleurites moluccanus. The sequence continues at coordinate 18,890 of CANXYC011384852.1, forward strand.
GATCGTCACGATCCGGAAACGGGTCGTGACACATATTAATGAAAATATATCACATAGATAAGATGGAAATGACAGATATAGAGCCATAGAACGCATAGAAATGTGTCAAGCATAAATCACTCATATAAATAAACATAAGACGTATCAGGTCTTATAATTAAGACATCCCTTCCTAGTACAGGGTACTAAATAATATATATTGTGCACAAAGTCGATAGTATATACTCACTATCCTATCGGGGCGGCAGCTTTGTCAAATCACCTCGGAATCAATAGAATCAATAAACACATCAATAGACACCATTTCAAAATAATGGCATCGACAAGTATCAATAACTCATCATCAATCAATTAAATGAGCAATAGAGTCAATAAGACATCAATTACAATCGATTATACAATGATCAAAGTTCTAGCAACCAACAATAAGAACACATATAAGTTGGTCATTTACAGCCAAAAAGTTGACGCAATTGGTATGCCATTATTGGTGGTGACGATGGCATTCAAATGGTCGGCCTATGGATTTTTGAGCTAGGCATTTTATCGAACACACTGTGTACAATATTCAATAGACATTTTGGCATGGTTTTGGTACAACATTGACATTGCCCCAATTATCAAAAACAATACACAATATAAGCAATTCCATAGGCATTATATACAACTCAATAAACATCATCAAGTATATCAATTTGGCATGCAAAAGCCATAGGAAAACAATAACAAAACTAGGCAAATTTGCCCTAATTAGGTTCGGTCAAAATGGCACTTTCACAAATAGATTCCAATTGGAATTTTAACAATTTAGGCATGACAAATGATGCATAAAAGACTTACCTAACACTCCAATTCACTAAGCAAAATTATTTTGCCACCAATTTCTTCAAATTCCTCAAAGTAGGCAAAATCGATAATTTTCCTCAATTGAATTTTCTACAACAATTCAACCAATAATTAATCATTAATTAACTTCCAATTGACTTATTCTATACTCAATTTATACATCCTAATCTGTTTGCACAAAATCACTTCATACAATTTAGGTTTAGGATTTGAAAATTGGGTAAAAATACTATATGCATAAATTGATGCAATTAAACTAATTACCCAATCTAACTAACATCAATTAACCCTAAATCAAACATAAAATCAAACAAAACAACATTATACCTCAAAAGCGTGAAGTGGCTAAAAATTTGAAGCTCATTGAAAATTTCTTGATTCCTATGGATGGAAATGGATGGAGGATGGATAATTTGGTGTTTAAATCAAGTTTCCATCAAATTCTCTTAACAAAATGGAAGAAAAATCAAATAGAAATGGAAGATGAAAGCTACGGATGAAGAACAAGCAAATAGGCAAAAAAAATAAAATAAAATGCTAAGTGTGGCTTATATAGTAAGTCACATTTGGCAAATTTCCATTTAGTCCTTCAACTTTCCTTAAATTATACTTTTGCCATATTTTTGCTTGATAATTTATTTTGACAATTCCGTCTGCATTTGAATTTCAAAGTGAATATTCAAACATCTTATTTTTATTAATACTATTTAATAAAAATAGTTTCAGAGCTGTTCCGAAACTCAAACTGTCGAAATTTCACTATACCCTTAAAGTTCCCTATATTTACGATTTTGTCATCGCTTACTTTATCAATGTTCTTAAACATTTTTCTCATATTTCTTTTTACTATATTTACACATGCATACACATAATCATTTACCCTCTAGCCAAAATAAAAAATTAACCGTACTGTTATTTTTTGCGACAGCGATATCGACACCGACATTTTCCGAAAAAGTTTATCATTTTCACTCTAACTGAATTTTCAAAATTATCATAAGTCATTTTGATAATTTCAAACCATATACTGAGAACTTTATTCATAAAAATATGTTATGCTTTTATAGGGTATTATATTCACAGCTGCGATTCCTTTGTAGAGGCTGCGAATTTGGCTGTGTAGCGGGCACAACCAATTTGTAGTGGCTTCGACTTTTGTCCCCTATTTCTCCAAAAAACTATTATCCATCTAAGCTTCCATAGTAGTGGCTACTACATCTTCATTGCGGGTGCTACTTATTGCTCCCTTGGACCCTTGAGCTTATGAACCTACTGGACTCCTTAATTGCAGTTGTGACAGTTTGGTAGTGGCTATGACAATATATAGCAGCTGTGACTTAATAAGTAGCGATTGTGACTTATAAGTAGCAGGCGCAATTTAACTTGTAATGATAGTGACTTTGACATGAAATGTCCTTGGGTCTCTGTAACCCTTAGTGGCAGCAACTATACTTTAGTAGCGGGCGCAACTCAACTTAGTTGCGGTTGCGACACTTAAGTAGCGGGCGCTACTTTTACCTTCTACTCAGTCCAATGCCATAGTGTCTGTTGACTTAGCTGATATCTATAAATCTGAATTGGGTTTCTTGCACATAATTAAACAAACATAATTAGTACTTTAATTAGTTATTTATAACCATCAAAATAAGCATGTGAAGACACTAAAGGTCTAACAATCTCTCCCTTTTTGATGGTGACAAACAATCATTAAGTGCAAGATAAAATATGTGTGAACATTTAGAGTTTTTGACAAAACTCCCCCTTAGCAAAGTGCTTATCAAGCTTAAAAATAAAATTTTGACACATTGTGCTAATTTCTCCCCCTTTATTTGAAACCTATAAAAAAAATCCAAGTTTAAAGGGAGGAAATGTGAAGGAGGTAAAAAGCATAAAAAATCAAAGTATGTTGCAAAATAAGTTCATTTGTTGTCAAAATTGTTGCAATATACAATTAAGTAGTTGCAAAAACACAAGATGCTCCAATATATGAAAAATCATCAAAATGTTGCAACTCAAACATCAAAATGCAACTCAATCATCAATTCTTTAAAAATACAACATTAACAATCAAAATGCAATAATCAACAACAAAATAACTTAAACAGTTGTAAATCATCAATATATATATATATATATATATAGATAGATATTCAAAAAACATGTACAAAAGAGGCCAAACATCCAAAAAATGCCTTAATCATCCTAAATGTACCAAAATAAGCAAAATACATCAAAATTGACCAAAAGATCACAATATCTATAAAAATAATGTAAATACAACTGAAATGAAGAAAAAGAACTTAAGAACCTTAAGAAACTAAGAGGTAGGAGGGTCTTGAACTGATGGAGGAGTTAGAGGATCTTCCTTGTCTGGCTCGTCAACTAGAATGTGATGACTTGAAGTTGCATCATTAGAATTAGAAGGGGTTGAAAAAGCCACTTCCATCTCATTAAATGTTGTTGTCATTTCTCATTATTGGAGACGAAGTCGGTTCACAACTCTTTTAATAGAGGCTTGAGAGATAGTAAGTGCAATGACCTAATCATAAAGCTCCTGAATATGGGTTAAGACAATGAGCTCAAGCTCATCCAATCGACCAGTGATAAAAGCAGTAAGATCACCAAATGAAGGTACAAGAACAGAAAGAGTTGTAGGAGGTGCTGGAGGTGTATTGTGTTATTCATGTTCCATATTCTCTCTCCCAACTACTTGGTCTCCCCTCAACACAAAATTCCATTTTCGGTTTTTAACAACTATGGACATTTTAAACAAAGAGTGCATACCTAGGAATTTTTGGTCTAAGTGTTAGTGGACCAAGGGTTTGAAAGGGGTGGACTCAGGTCTAAAGCGAAAGTTCATAACAGTTATATCATAGACAATCTTGGTTATCAAGTGCCCAACTATAATATCCCTGACTTTCTTTTAGACAACGAATCAAAGTGATCGTGAGCCAACGACTAGAGCAAATCTTATGATTATTCTCTATACACCAAAGGAAGAATAGCTTGGATTTCAATATAGCACTATAACTAGTGCCTCAAGAATTAATAGTGTACGTCATAATCCTATGAATGATTTTTAACACAGGGCTTCTAATACTAGTCGATTTTGAAGTCCTAAGGTTAAAGTCAACATTGAGGCTTGTGTTAAAAATCAAAATTATCCATGCCTTCTTCAAAGAACCCAAAAATGTGACACAATAGAATACGTCCTAAGGTGTAAGGTTGTCCTAAAAGTTTAAAGGTCATAATATCATAGGATGTGCCCCTAGTGGTATTAACATGCAGTGTGGAAAAGAACTCTAAAACTAATAGTGGATAGCAGTCGTGTGTGATAGAGGGCATGGTGAGCCAATTGACTACTGTGTAATACCCTAGAAAGTTATAACTATCATGCATGAATTAATTCTCAGTATGTGGTCCATTAGTCTTGAAATGATGGAAAATAATTTTAGAGACAGTTAGAAAGCGAATTAAACTTTTCCGGAAAGTGGCGGTGTCGGGAACAATGCCAAGAAATTAGCAGTTCGGTCAACAGAAGAATTTCTGAAGTTGATCTGGGGGTAAAAGATCACCATAATTTATGTTTAATTTTGGTAAAAAGAAAGAAGTGAAAATCATTTAGGAACACTGAAAAAGTAACTAATGACAAAATGGTAATTTTAAAGAAGTTTAAGGTAAATAATGGAAAATGGTCGGTCGGGGTTACAGAATGACTCCAGAACCATTTTTATAAATAAGTATAAATTAAAATAAGCTTATTGACTTCCCATTATGATATCTAAATCCTGACATAATTGATAGAATAAATTACAAAAGATTTTAGACCAAAGTGTAATGGATGAGAATTGGGGGATTTAGTTGTAATTGTGCAAATTGATTTTCCTTATATTTTTGCCTTAGCTATTTCGGTTCATATTGTTCTTCTTCCTTTGGTGTGAGGCCAAACCACTGTCTTGCTTTCTTCCTCCCATTTCTTCATCAATTCTTATAGATTTCTAAGGAAATTTGATAGAAAACTAGCAAATCAATTGAGTTCTCTTCATTTCCATCATTAGTTTGCTTGGAGGAGCTAAGGATTTCAAGAAAAAACTAAAGGAAGATTTCTTCCAACTAGTGAACTTGAGGTAAGGAATTGTTTCGTTGAGTTTGATTGATTATTTTGATGTTATTTAGGTTGAATTAGATGGGTTTAGTGTTAATTTGCATAAATTGATGCAAATTTGATGAAATCCCTAAATTGGTTGGCTATTTTGAAGTTGTATGAAATGAGTTTATGATTTAGTGTTTGTATTGGTTAATTGATGTTAGAATTAGTTAATTGGATGTGAATGGATAAGTAATTGATGGTATATTTGATGTAGAATTGTATTTGAAATCAAAGTGTTCTATAAAGGCCATTTGGAGAAATTGGTGAGAATTGAGCTATTCAAAGTGATTTGGAGGTTTAGGTGAGTTTACATTGCATCATTTAACATGCCTAAATGATTGAATTGTTGATTGGAATCCATTTGTGAAAACCATCTTTTGGCTGAACCCAATATGCCTTAGTTACCCTTTGGAATTTGCTTGATTTTGTCATATTTTTCCTAGCCAATTTGATCCCATTTGATGATTGTTTAATTGTGTTTCTTGATGCCTATATTTTGTTTGCCAATGTGACTTTGTATTGATTGAATTGGGCAAGTCAAATTGGCACCAAAACTTAACCTATTGGCTTGCCATTGTATGCCCACCAAGTGTTCGATGAAATGCCTAGTTCATTTGTCTTTAGCCTATTGGTTTGTATGCCATAGGCCTACCAATTGAATGCGATCGTCGCCAGCGACGTTGGCATGCCAATTGACCTTCCGTTTTCCCCTACTGAACCAACTTTTGTTTTATGTCTTTCCTTATTGCTAAACCCTTTATCATCGATTATATATTATATACGGCATTGCCATTGATTATATTAATTACTATACTAATTGATACCGAACTGATTGTTATTGGATTGACTGATATCTGGATGCCATTGTTGCTTATGCTATCCCTCGTTATTGATCCTGATATGGTTTGGTAGAGCTACCGATCCGATAGGGTAGTGGGGAAATACTGTCGGCGATGTGCACATTGTGTTACTAATACCTTAGCTAGGAGGGGTTATGGTCCTGGCCATAAGGCCTGATCAGCCTTATGCTCATTGATACAAATATGATACTGGAGACCTACATGATCCATACTGATAGGGATTACTGGAGATTGTATGATTTCTTTTCATATAGTCCATCCCTTTATCTGTCTTTCCATATGTTACCGAGCCTAAATGATATTCTTTGGTTTTACTGTACCCTGACATTCATACTGTATACTGTTATCTTAATGACTCATACCATTGTTTATTTGATGCTTATTATTTATTGTGGTGCATGTAAATTCACTGAGTATCATCTATACTCACCTTTTCATTGTTTACCCATTTCAGGAGAGGAGTAGGTTGTAGAATGCCGTCATCTTTCTTCTGTGGATTTCTGCTTCAGATATTCTGATGTATATATATTTTGACATTCTGTATTATTTTTGGTGTTCATTATCTAGCTGCTCCATAGGGTATGTATGGGTTAGCTAGAAAATGAACATATGTATATATTGATGATGATATATTGATTATATGATGATGCATAATATGATAATTTGAATGGTTACATTCAATTGTAGAATGATTACAGAATGCCTGACAGAATAACAAAATTAATGGTAACTAATTAAAATGAATAATATATTGAGTTTTATAGTTGATGCATATAATACTGGGTTCTACGGGTGCTGGTCGCCATTGGCATCTCTATAACACCCTAGCTGAAAGGCTTAGAACATAAGCTTAAAGGGGCAAACCTAAGGGGTTTTTCATTTATTTATATGTTATGTATGATGCATGATTTTGCTTAAATTGAATGAATATGCATGTTTTAGACAGTTTTACACATGTAAAAGTACATCAAAGGCTGTTAGGAAGAAATT
>CANXYC011385050.1:0-13117 GCA_948193065.1 Aleurites moluccanus
AGCATTTTCATAATTAATTGGGTTATAATTGATTGTTGCATATCATTTAGGTTGTCATTTGGGTTCTACGCGGTACTGGTCGCTTATGCATCACCCGTACCCTAGGACCGTCACGACTTCCGAGATAGGTCGTGACAAGTAAAAATTTGTGCCGTCGCAAATTCGTCGTCAATATTATTATATATAACCAGAAAGCTTCTCATTTATTTCATTCACTAATTGTGTTCCTCTCTCTCTTCCCACAACACACTAAGTTCTAATTGTGTACCTTTAATTTTTTTTTTTATTTTAATTTACTGATTTGCAAAAAAAAATTAATGATTTTTAATTCACATATGGTATGATTGAATATTATTACTCTATTTTCATGTACGAACACAACGACGGGCAGGTACATGTATTTTATGTACGCTATATTCATTATATTATGTTCAGATAATGAATTTATAGTGAATTTTATATGTTAACATATAATAGTTTAATTAATTAATATTTTGAATATATATTAATTAATTAATCATATAAATATCTGATAATTTATCTTTAATTAATTAAGTAAAATTGAATAAGTTTATGTTGTATATAATTATATAGCAGTATATATGGATCATTACACAGATAGGTCGTGGATGTATGCTAGGTTAGATCCAGATGGTTATCTTAACTCTGTGTTTTTAGCTGGGTTGGATATATTTATGGCTTATACTTATTCTTAACCGACATGAATGAGTGGATCACATATAAAATGCCCATGTAAGAACCGTACCTTCTTAGATATGGAGATGGTGAAACTACTCCTAATGAGTAAACGGTTTGTAAAGGATTACTACGAATGAAACCGTTATGGTGAACCGTATATATTTAAAACATAAGGACAATCTTCTTTTAGTCATTTTAATATTAATCACGATGATTAACAAGCTCCGCAATTTCATGATGATCAATAAGCTGTACAATTTTTCCATGAGACAGAAAACCCATACTACATAATGTTGATGGATGTGATAGGTCTGAGTTTTCAATCGGAGAGCACAAAAGAAAGTGCTCCAAACGTGAATGCACAGAGGATGTATGCTATATTCTACCAAGGGTAGCTCTATCCTGAGTATCAAACTGTAATATCTGCCATTTTGTTGTATTTTAATTATGGTGTATTTGATGAATTTAAATTAATTTCAAATATGAATGTTTGAGAAATCCAAAAATTTCTGGGTTGCAGAAAATGTGTGAGGATAATTACAGGATCTTAAATAAAAAATTTGATGAAGTGTAAAACATGAAAGTTATGAGTTTATGTCTTAACTAAAATTCTGTAAAATAGCTTAGTAGAATTCTGTATGTGTGATGAGTTATGTCCCTTTAAGCAGGACTGGTTTGGTTGAATATTTTTGCAGGAAGTCTGTGTCTGTTTGAAATTACTGGGAATGACTGGGGCAGATTAAGTCAAAGGTGTAATTCGGATGGAATTTTAAGGTAGTGAGTCTGGGTGAATTTGGAGAGTCACCATGGTCTGTGTAGTTGTTCTTATGATTTGAATTTTGGATATGTTAAGCCCCTACATGTCTATCTTAAGTGACAAAAAGAATCAGGAAGTTTGGATATTTGTAGCTCATTTGCGAGTTAAGTTAGTGTAAGTTGTCCAGGAAAGGTTTCAGCTCAGTAGGGACTTGGTGTGGCGAGCCGGCAAAATGTGAGGTGGCATTTTGCGAGCTGGCAATGCGAAGTGGCGAAGTAGTGAGGTGAGATTGCCAAAGTGGCGATTGATGAAGAGGCATATGCGAGGTGGCATAGGCAAAGAAGATTTGGCAAAGAGAATAAGGCGAAGAGGATTTGGCAAAGAGAATAAGGCGAAGAGGATTTGGCGAAGAGGATTAGGCGAAGAGGATTTGATGAAGAGGATAAGGCGAAGAGGATTTGGCGAAAAAGAAAGGCGAGGTGGCATTATGCGAAGAGGGAATTATGGGAAGAGGGAATGTGCGAAGTAACAATTCGCGAGCAGAGTCTAGCGAAGAGGGAGATAGGCGAAGCGAGTTGGCGAAGAGGCGAAGAAGCGAAGTGGCATTGCCAGATCAGTTTGGCGAGCTGGGAAGTGCGAGCTGAGAAGTGCGAAGTGGGAATAGGGAGCTAGCTTATGCGAGGAAGCATTGCAGAGATAGGATTTACTAGGCGAGCTAGCGAGCGGGATTTTGGGCAGTGGCCTATTTAACCCAGTGTCCAGTAGCGTTCTCTGCACGATTTTATTTCTTCTTTCTCCGTTCTTCTTCGGTCTTTTCTCATATCAATTTCATTTCTTGTCTAAGGCATTAATACTTAAATTAATGCAACAGAACTCTAGATTAGCATATTTTAAAGCAGAAATTGTCAGATTCAAGCAGATTATTCCAGAAATCTCAGTGTTGGAGAAATAAGGTAAATTTCTTCAAATGTCAATTTTTGTTAGATTAATAAATTCTGATGGTTAAAATAAATTAATTATGGGTGTAAGGAATTTATTGCAAGCATTTTAAAGTGATACATTGTAATTAATATTGGAGGAATCAGAAATTTTGGGACTGTCATGAATAGTAACATGAACAGTAAATTCGAATTAAATGCAGAATTTTCCTTATGAGATAAATTAAATTGATGTTAGAAATTAATAATAGAACCTCTAAGATGATTAAACATTCAGAGATCATGTTGAATATTAATAATTTGAGAAAAATCCTAATTTTATATATTTGGGAAAATATTCTTAGGAAGAGAAAATCAAAGTAATTGAGGAGTTTGGAGTTGAGCAAATTACTGAAAGGAATTCAAGGATAAATCTGTGTTGAGGTAAGTATGAACATTGCATTTTGTTATCTCTTATGAAATGACCAAATGTTCTAAATGTGAACCCATATGATTCTTGTATACTTGATTATATATTATCGGACAAATAAATTGAACAGTTTCTGATATTTCAAAATCGAAAATTTACCATTGATTCATGAGATTCCATATGTATATATATAATGTTAGTGACTTGGTAAACTTTCTTGGATCAAGTTCACATGATTTCTACTTGCTTCTTATTTGTTAAACCTAAATGAGATTATGATATATATATATATATATATATATATATATATATATATATATATATATATTGAGAGTGTTGAGACAAATATGTTCTCGTGATATGAAACCATATGACCCTATGGATAAAACGCTCTTCCCAATGAGAGTAAATTCATTGGTCCATTGTGCATTTTGGGAACCCATCTAGTAGGGTTTTTACTAGTGTTCCACCTAGAGGGGACCACGAGCTCTAGGCGTATGCCTGGTTAAGTATGCATTTGCGATAAGGTAGAAAAGACTATTGATGCGCTTTGTTATGATAGGTAACATGGCTATCGATTCATTCTGTAGTTCTACCATGATATTTGATAGTGTTATTCGATTGTGAGCACTCCTGTTTCTTTGTAAGCTTAACCACATTCTGATTCTTACCATGTTCTTGAAATGAATGTTTCTTTCAGATTATATATTTATATAAGTATGTATATGTGTTTCTTTCTTACTACATGTTCATATCTTACTGAGTTGAAGGCTCACTCCTCTTCTATGGATTTCAGGTGATAGTGTAGCTCGTGAGGGAGCTAGTAGAGAAGATCATACTTCTTGACTTATTCATCCCAAGAAGCTTTCATTGTAATTCTTCTGATATGTAATTATGTATATTCATTGAATGGTATTATGTTACAATATGTAATGGGAGTATTCTCTAGAGTTTCGTAGTTAGTCATTTGAGGATGCTAATATTTTGATGTATGAATTGTCATTTTTTGGTACTCTTGTTCCTTAGTGATGTGAGATGCATCTTTTGATCAGTAAGGAACAAGAGAATACTATTATGAAATGATATAGTAAATAAATGAATTATACTTATATGGATTATGAAAATGGTATTATATAATATTGTACTTGATATATATTTGTGTATGAGATCTAGGATATGTGAGTTCTACGGGTTTATGGTGGCTTAAGCCTACCTTTGCCCTAGGACCGTTGCACTACTGGAGTTGGGGTGTGACACAGACCATTCATAGTTGTCTGTTGTTGTAAGGATGCTTAATATTAAATCAAAATATCATATGTCAGAAAGGTGTTATGACCAAATTGTTGGATTCTTGAAGGGGGCACTGCCAGAAGACAAAGAATTTCTTGAGAGTTTTTACGCCACAAAGAAACTCACTGAAGGACTTGGTCTTTCAGTTGAGACTATCCATTATTATAAGTTTGGGTGCATGATATATTGGGGTGATGATAGTGAATTGATAAGTTGTAAATTCTATCAAAACCTTTGATACAAGGTTATAAGGAGCAGAGAATCGGGGCGGAGGAAGAAGGTGCCTTCTATGAAGGTGTTCTACTTTCCTCTAATGCCACGGCTACAAAGGCTTTACGCGTCAACCACCATTGCCACCCATATGAGATGGCATGCTGAGCACCATGAAAAAGATTGCGTAATATGCCATTGCTCATACTCGTGGGTGTGGAAGCATTTTAATGATATCCATCTGTTGTTCGCAATTGAGACAAGAAACATAAGTTTGATAAATATAAGTTTGACTATTAGGAAAGAAAATAAAAATCTAGATAGTATATAGTTAAATTTAGATCAAATCTATATAGATGTTATATATATATAAATATATTATTCATTAATACTATATTGTTTATTTTGTTTCACTTACATAAATTTGTTGTTTACCTTGTCTATTGTGTACATTTTTAGTATTGATCATGGCACATGGAATCACATGAATTCACTATTTAAATGAAAAATATAATTATTATATATAATTAATTTTGTTATTATTTAGATTTAAAATATAATTATAAGTATTTTTCAATATGATAAAAAAATGTAATTATAAATTTTTTTTAGCTTTAATATTTATTAGTAAGATTTAAATTTTAATATTCACTTTTAAAATAATCCCATATTACTATTAAATAAATCATCAGTTAGTTATAGTGATTTTTATTCTCATATTTTTAGACATAAACATATACATTGAATTAAACATAATAAGAAGTTATTGCATATTATCCAGGTCATTAATGGTGATATTTGGGATCAATCTGAGTTTGGGTGTCTAACTTTAATTTGTCAACTGATTCTATAATATTTTGATGGCTAGAATCTTAAGTTTCAAAGAAGACATGGAAAAAAAGTAGCTCATTCTTTGGTAACAGTTGTTGTGAATTTCCTTGTCCAATGATTTAGATTGCTCCTCTCTCTTTTTTGACTGATGTTTTTCTTGCTGATATAGTTTCTTCATCTTAATAAAGTTTTCTTCATTTAAAAAGAAAAAAAAACTAAACTAAAATTAACTCAAATTTAATTTTAAACCTCAATTTTTTATTTATTTGCATGAAGATATATACTACAAGAATCACGCGTTTTAGTGATGGATATTATCAATGAATTTCTTTTGATCGGTAATTAGGGACAAATTCCCAACGAATATTCTAAGAAAAATAGCCAAAAATATTACTTCAGATTAGTGTTGAATTTGAAACGGCAATTTACCAATGGACACTCATTCGTTGGTAACTTATAGCGCCAAAAACTCCTGTGCAACTTATCAATGTATTATTGACAAAATAGAAATGACAATTTACCGACCAAAATCATCTGCCGATAAAGTATGGAGGGAAAATATGGCATGTTTTTTACAAATGCTTTAGTGACCGAGTTAAGAAGGATATTTCCCGACGGCAACTTTTCGTCGACAAATTCAAAAAACTATGTATGTTGCCAATCAGTCTCTAATTTACCCTTGGTAAATGGAAATTGCGTCAATTTTTTGTTGTAAATTCTTAGCGTTGTTGAAAAATTTCGTCGATGATACGTAGATAAATCGAACAGTTTTACAATGGTAAAAAGTTTGTGTCGTCGCAAATTCATCGCCAATATCATTATATATAATTACAAAGCTTCTCATTTCTTTCATTCACCAATTGTGTTCCTCTCTCTCTTTCCACACCATACCAAGTTATAATTGTGTTCCCCTAATTTTTTGTCCTAATTTGCTGATTTGTGAAGAAAAGTTGATGATTTTTAATTCACATACGGTATGATCGAATATTATTACTCTATTTTTGTGTACGAGCGCAACGACAGGTAGGTACACATATTTTCTATACGTTGTATTCATTATATTATGTTGAGATAATAAATTTATAGTGAATTGTATATATGTATGTATAATTGTTTAATTAATTAATAATTTTGAATATATATTAATTAATAATTAATTAATTAATCATATAAATATCTAATAATTTATCTTTAATTAAATAAGTAAAATTGAATAAGGTTGTATTGTATATAATTATATAACGGTATATATGGATCATTACACATATAGGTTGTGGATATATGATAGGTTAGATCCGGATGGTTATCTTAACTTTATGTTCCCAGCTGGGTTGGATGTATTTATGGCTTATGATTATTCTCAACCGATATGGATGAGTGATTCGAATATAAGATGTCAGTGTAAGAAGTGTAAGAATCATACCTTTTTATATCTGGAGAGGGTGAAACTACACATAATGAGTAAAAGGTTTGTAAAGAATTACTAAAAATGGAACCGTCACGGTGAACCATATATATTTAAAACAAAAGGATAATCTTCTTATAGCCATTTTAATACTGATTACAATGATCAACAAGCTCCACAATTTCATGATGATCAACAAGTTGCATAATTTTTCGATGAGACATAAAACTTGTACAACACAATGGTGATGGTTGCAGCAGGTCTAAGTTCTTAGCCAAAGATCATAGAAGAAAGTGCTCCAAACTTGAATGCACAAAGGATGAACGATATGTTGCATTCTACCGAGCATGAGCTTTGGCCCAATTGTCAGACCCATTCACAGTTGTCCATTGTTGCAAAGATGCTCAATATTAAATCGAGAAATCGTATCTCAAAAAGGTGTTATGACCAAATTGTTGGATTCTTGAAGGAGGCGTTGCTAGAGGACAATGTATTTCTTGAGAGTTTTTATGCCACAAAGAAACTCACTGAAGGACTTGGTCTTTCGATTGAGACTATCTATTGTTGTAAGTTTGGATGCATGATATATTAGGGCGATGACAGTCAATTGATAAGTTGTAAATTCTATCAAAACCCCTTATACTAGATTATAAGGAACAAAGAGTTAAGATGAAAGAAGAAGGTGTCTTCTATGAAGATGTTATATTTTTCTCTAACGCCACTGCTACAAAAGCTTTTGTGTCAACCGCCACCGCTGCTCATATGAGATGGGACATTGAGCACCATAAAGAAGACAACGTAATGCTCCATTGCTCAGACTCGTAGGCGTGGAAGCATTTCAATGATATCTATCCGTTGTTCACAACTGAGACAAGAAACGTCCATCTCAATTTATGCACCGATGATTTTCAACCGTTTGGTGGTTCTGGAGCAAAATACTCATCTTGGCCTGTAATTGTCACTCCATACAATTTGCCTCCATGTATGTGTATGAAGGAGGAGTTTTATTCTTAACTATCATTATTTCAGGACCTAAGAATCTAAAACAAAGGATAGATGTGTTTCTGCAGCCTCTGCTTGCAGAGTTGAAAACTCTATGGGAGCATGGTTTTAAAACATAGGACGTTTCATTGAAGTAGAAATTCCAAATGTGGGCTACTCTTATGTAGACTGTTAGTGACTTTCCAGCGTACTCCATATTATTTGGTTGGACTATAGCTAGCTTGTTAGCTTCCATACTGCATGCGAGATTCTAACTCGTTCACACTTCAACGGGGCGGTAAGACATCATGGTTTGATTGCCACCGAAAGTTTCTCCTCCTTGATCATTCTTAGAGGAGGAATAAGAACTGGTTTTTGAAGAATAAAGTTATAATGGATGAGACTCCTCCAATTGGGAGTGGAGCTAAGATATTGTAGGAAATCACCAAGCTTGGGTTGATGAAAGTTACAAAAGTCGATGGTGAAGAGTTCAATGCAAATCACAAGATCAACTGGTTGCGGTTAGAAGAAATAATCAATCTTTTGGGATTTGCCTTATTGGATCACGTTGCTAATCCTTATAATTTATACGTGATGCACATCAAAAAGAATTTCTTTGATAATGTCTTTAACACCGTGATGAACATCAAAGGAAAAAATGAAAGACAATACAAAGTCGAGAGAAGATTTGGCACTGTATTGTCAGAGAAAAGAGTTGCATCAAAATCTATAAATATGAAAATATCTCAAGACTGGTTATACTCTAGACAAACATAAAAAGCAAAAGGTTTGTGAATGGGTCAAGGAATTAAGATTTCCAGATGGATATGTATCGAACATGGCTCGATGAGTTGGTATGGGAAAGTATAAATTATTTGGAATGAAGAGTCATGATTGTCATGTCTTTATGCAACGATTGATCCCAATTGCATTTCGAGATTTACTTCTGAATAATATATGGGAAACCTTATAGGAGTTGAGCACATTCTTTAGAGTACTCACGATGAAGTCAATTACACAAAATGACATGGTTAGGCTCGAACATGATATTCCAATCATCTTATGTAAGTTGGAGCAAATTTTCTAGCCAAGCTTCTTTAACTTTATGGAACATCTACCAGTACACTTGGCATTTAAAGCATGCATTGCGAATCCAATTCAGTATCAACAGATGTATCTATTCAAGAGATTCCTCGAAAAACTAAAGAAGAATGTAAGAAATAAAGCTACAATGGAAGGCTACATAATCAATGTTTATGTGGTGACATAAACGACATCTTTTTGTTCACATTACTTTGAGCCTTATGTTCATACAAGACACAAAAAAGTCCCTCGGAATGATAATGGTGGATTTCAAGCAATGTTCGAGGGGAACTCGTCTATTTTTACCCATCATGAATGAGAAAATGAAAAGTCAACCATAAAACCACTATCTAACGAAGAATTAGTTATGGATTATAATTACATACTCATGAATTACCCAAATGTCTACCAATACGTCAAGTAAGTACAATCTAAAACTATTAAATATGTTTGAATTTTTTCCATCGGGACGTACGTTTCAATAACTTATCTAATTTAAATTCAAATATTATAAATTATAACAGGTTATACTGCCAGTATTTGTAAATCATCATTCTGGGACTTACTCCTGTAAGGGTTGATCAGTACTTAGATGAAGAATTCTCATTTTGGTTTGAAGAATACGTAAGTATTACAACATTATACATTTTCAGTTTATATACTTATACTGATTTCTGTTTTTTCGAGAATTTTTTTTTTTAATAATATGGTGTTTTTTGTGTTATTGTATAAGCACGAGATCCAGAACAAGTACCTAACGAGTTCATAAGAGATGTCGCATCCCGTCCTTTGCGGTATGCCAGATTTGTTTCTGTTTATTTCATAAATAGATTTAAGTTCCACACCACTACTTATGGTGCAAATAAATCCACTGCAAACAATAGAGTTACTATAAAGATGTCTAATTACACTCAATCGGATTCTAGTGACTACTACGGCCTGCTTGATGAGATTCTAATAATTGAATACCATTGTTATCCAGTAAAATGAACGATATTGTTCAATTGCGAATGGTTTGATCCAACTCTGTTAATTGGAGCGAGATTTCATCCAAACATACAACTAGTAGAAGTGAACCACAGGAAAAGACTCCGTAAGTACGACCTTTTTATTCTCGCTTTGCAGGCGATGCAAATGTACTTTGCAAATTATCCAAGCATAAGGCAAAAAAGGGTTATTAGTGGGCTGTATGTAAAATCAAGGCGCGTCCTAGAATAGAAGCACCAAAATCACCAATCCCACTTGATGACGAAAATACACTACAAGAAGATGAGTCTAAAACCCGTATACTTAATGTTACATTAGACAATGTCATGACGGGGCCACTTAATGATTCATCTAGAATGTTGGTTGATTTGGATCAAAATGAGAGTAATTCACCAGACGAATTTGCCAAATCATATTCAAATGAGGACGAAGATGAAAAAGATAAATTTATTGATGATGGATCCACGGAGTGATTTATTTTTTATCATTTTTATTATTTAATCTATTTTTTATTTTTATTTATTTTATTAAAATATTTATTCATTTTATTAATTTCCAATTTTGAATAATTTTATTATTTTAATTAATTAATTAATTAATTAATTTTCTATTATTTTTTATTAGTTAATTTATTTTTAATTTTTATTGTCAGTGCTATAAAATATTTATTACTTTTATTCATTTTCTATTATTTTAGATTACTTAATTTATTTTATTAAAATATTTATTCATTTTATTAATTGTCAATTTTGAACAATTTTTTATTTTTATTAATTAATTAGTTTATTTATTATTTTTATTAGTTAATTTATTTTTAATTTTTGTTTTTAGTGCTATAAAATATTTATTACTTTTATTCATTTTCTACTATTTTTTAGTAGTTAAATTATTTTTTTTATTTTTATTTATTTTATTAAAATATTTATTCATTTTCAATTTTGAATAATTTTTTGTTTTTATTTATTTTTATTTTTTATTAAATTTGCAAATGGATTGCCAATGGTTTTTGAGACAACCATTCATCTGTCAAAAATTTCTCTAATTTTTAAAATATTGCGTTTATTGAAATCCGTCTCCAATTCGTCGCCAATCCATTGGTAAATTTTTAGTATAGAAGCCACTACACGGTTCTTCTTCTTGACTTTTCCTTTCTCTACCTATTTTTCTTTCCGTCGCCTGAACTTTTGTCTAGATTCTCCCACCAGTGCTTACAGGTATTTTACTTATGTCTCTCTCTTTTCTCTCTATAAAGGGCTCAATTTTGCATTTTATTTTAGTTTTTGGTCGTTTATCTCTCTTTTGTCTCTCTCTTCTATCTCTCTTTTCTAATTTGCTTGTATTTTTTGATTTGGTTTGGGGATTATTTGAATTTGTTCGTCCTCTTTTATATTGTCTCTATACTTTGGATCGATTAGAAAGTAAGTCTCAAAAACCCCCATTTTTTGTTCGATTGAATATTGGCATTTGTGGCTTTTTATTTATTTATTTGTTTGTGGCTATTTTTATTCCCTGTTAATTTCGATTTTGTTGTTTTTCGTTTATAGTTTGTGGCTATTTTTGGTGGGCTGTTGATTTCGATTTTGGCTACATTTTTTTATCTTAGTTTTAGGTTTTCTGTTTGGAGGTTTTTCATGTTTGGATCGATTTTTGTTTGTGGGTAAATTCATGTTTGTATTTTTTCATGTTGGGGGATAAATGATTATGTATGATTTTTTTTTTATTTGAGTTTGATTTTTTATGATTTGGATAAATTCATGTTTTGATTTTTTTTTATTTGGGTTTGAATATTATTAGGAGAGGTAGAAAAAGGAAAAACAATGTCTTTCTTTCTTCTTTATCATAGAACAAATTATTTAATATGTAATATTTAATCAACTTGATATTTAATATTTAAGAACGATATTTATTTATGAAAACTTTAAATATTTAAATTTTATTTTAGATGAGCACCATTAGGATAATTGAATTTTATATTTTCTTTAGAAACAAATAAGAAAAATAGCCCATATAATTTCTTATTAAAAATATATTTTTTATTTTTTTTCTAAAAATCATAAGAATTAGTGACAAATGGTATCATATATAGACATATATAAAGGTATATAGTAAAAGAAATATTAGGTAAGTAATTTTTAGAAAAAAACAAGTAGTATTAAGACATATAAAGTAGTCAAAACCATATAAAAGTAGACATTTTTAAATAAATAGTATCATATATAGACAATTTTTTGTAATATCTGCCATTTTGTAGTGTTTTTATTGATTTTGTATATTTGGAGGATTTATTAAAATTTTAAATGAGAATGTTGAGAATTTCAGGAATTTTTGATTATTGATGCTGCAGGATTTTATGATGATCATTTCATGTTCTTAAGGATATAATTTGGTAAAGTATAAAACATGAAAGTTGTTAATTTATATCTTAATTATAATTCTATAAAATGGTTTGTCTAAATTTTGTATCTGTGATGAGTTGTGTTATTTGAGCAAGGCTAATATGGTTGAGAGTTTCTGCAGAGATGCAGTATCTGTTTGGAATTACTGGGAATGATTGAGGTAGAATTAGCTAAAATTGTGAACATGAAAAATGTTCTTTTGTATGTTGTGAAGATGACTATAAAATTTCAGAATTTTTGGATAAGTATATCTCAGTGGAAAGTGATTTGTATTAGAGTTATTCGGTTAGATTTTGGGGCAAGAGTCTGGGTAATTTTTGGAGGGTCACTACGGTATGTGTGTTGATTATTTTGATTTGAAATTTTGATAAATTGTGCTCATACATATTAATTATAAGTGATAAAAAGAATTAGTAAGTTTGGATATTTGTAGCTCATTTGCGAGCTGGTTAAGTGTGGGATGTTCAGGCAGGAATTTAACTTAGAGGAATTTTGTTGTGGCGAGCTAGCAAAATGCGAGGAGGCATTTTGCGAACCGGAAATACGAAGTGACGTAATGGCGAAGTGAATTTGGTGAAGAGCTAAGGCGAAGAGCTTTGACGAAGAGTAAAGGTGAAGAGCTTTGGCGAAGAGAATTTGGCGAAGAGGCATTATGCGAAGAGGGAAAGTGCGAAGTGGCAGATCGCGAAGAAGCAAAGAAGCGAAGAGGTGAAGAAGCAAAGAAGCGAAGAAACGAAGAGGTGAAGAAGCATTGCCGAGGTGGCATATGCGAGAAAAAGTTGCGAGGAGAGTATGGTGAGGCAGCATATGCGAGGTAGCATATGCGAACTGGAATGTACAAGGTAGCATTGCCGGATCAAGATTGGCGGGATGGCAAGTGTGAGTTGGGAATGCGAAGTAAGATTGGTGAGCTGGTTAGGCAAGGTAGCTTTGCCGAGGCAGGTCTGGCGAGGCTAGCTGGCTAGCGTATTTCTGGGGCAGTGTCTATTTAACCCAGTGAATCCCAGTAGCATTCCACGATTTTCTTTCTTTCTTCCTTCGTTTAATTTCAGTCTTTTCTCAGAATATTTTCATTTCTTGTCTAAGGCATTAATACTCAGATTAATGCAATAGACTTCTAGATTAGTCTAT
>CANXYC011385081.1:0-10210 GCA_948193065.1 Aleurites moluccanus
AAACCCTATCAGCTAGGTTCCCAAAGTGCACGATGGACCAATGAATTTACTCTCATTGGGAAGAGCGTTCTATCCATAGGGTCATATGGTTACAATCTCATAAGAAACATATTGGTCGCAAGACCATCAACATAAAGCATAAATTCAATCAAGTTTAACAAGTAGGAATCATGTGAACTTGATCTAAGAAGATTGACCAAGTCACTTGCATTATATACATATTTATGGCAATCACATGAAATAAATGGTAAATTTTCAGCTTTAAGATATCAAAGAATTGTCATTTAATAATCCGATAATGCTGTATCAAGTATATAAGAATCATGTGGGTGAACATTAAGGATGCTTGGTCATATCATTTCAAAGAAGCATAAGCAAATGCAATGTTCATACTTACTTCTACACAATTTCCTCTTGAGTCTCCCTTAACAATTTGCTCAACACAATCTCCTTAATTTCCTGGATTTTCTCCTCCTAAGAAAATTTTCCCAAATATTCAAAATTAGGGTTTTTCTTAATCAATAATACTCAATATTATTTCTTAATATTTAACCATCTTAGAGTTTCTATTTTTAATTCCCAATATCAATTTAATTCATCTCTTAAAGAAAAATCTGAAATTTATTTCGAATTTACTGTTCACGTTACTATTCATGACAGTCCACCAATTGTGATTTCCCCAACATTAATTACCATTAATAGCTTCAAACTGCTTGCAATAAATTCTATATACCCATAATTAACTGTTCTAACTAACAGACTTTATTAATCTTATCAAGAGAAAAACATTTGAAGAATTTTATCTTATTTCTTCAAATACTGATCTCCTGAGAAAAATCTATTTGAATCTGTTGATTATGCCTTAAAATCTGTTAATCTAGAGATTTAATGCATTAATTTTAAGTATTAATGCATTAAAGAATAAATGGAACTATCCTGAAAAGAACAAAGAGAAGAAGAAAGAAAATATCGTGCAAAAAATGCTACTGGACACAGGTTAAATAGGCTACTGCCTCAAAATCTCGCTCGCCAATTCACCTCGGCAATGCTACCTCGCAATTCCCAGCTCGCAATTCCCACTTCGCCAATCCACTTCGGCAATGCCTATTCGCATAAGCCAGCTCGCATAATCCTCTTCGTCAAACTTTTCTTGCCTATCTCCCTCTTCGTATAATGCCTCTTTGCATAATGCCACCTCGCCTAATCCTCTTTTCCAAACTCTACTCGCCTATCTCCCTCTTTGCATACCACCTCGCCTAATCCTCTTTGCCATACTCTGCTTGCCTATCTCCCTTTTCGCATAATGCATCTTCGCATAATGCCACCTCGCTTAATCCTCTTCGCCAAACTCCACTTCAGCAAACTCACCTCTCCACTTCGCTAGCTCGCATTGCAGGGCTCGCAAATGCCACCTCGCATTTGTCGGTTCGCTAACACCAATCTCTGCCGAGTTGAAACCCTTCCTCGACAACTTATACTTTATCAGATCGCAAATAAGTTGCAAACATCCAAATTTCTTGATTCTTTTTTTCACTTAAAATAACATGCAGGGGCTCAATATATCCAAAATTCAAATCACATAGGCAACTACTCAGACTATGGTGACTCTCTAAAATCCACACTGACTTACTGCCTAAAATTCATCCGAACAGAACTGAGAAATTCCACTCTCCACTGAGTTATACTTATCTAAAATTCCTGAAATTTTATAGCCAACATCACAACATATAAATGAACATTTATCATGTTTACACCTTTGGCTCAAACTATATTAGTCATTCCCAGAAAATTCAAACATACACAAATTTCCTGCAGAAATACTAAACCAGACAAGATCTGCTCAAGGAGGCATAACTCCTCACACACATAGAATTTTACCAAACCATTTAACAAAATTGAACATAAGACATAGATCCACAACTTTTATGTTTTACACTTTACCAAATTATTTCTTTAAGATCACGAAATCAGCTTCACAAAAATCCTACAACCAGAAATTTCTGGATTTCTCAAACAATCATACTTTCAATTAATTAAATTCTTCAAACATACAATTAATTAAATTAACAAAAATTGCAGATATTACATTCTTCCCCCCTTAAATAAATTCATCCTCGAATTTATAATAACCTGCCTCAAACCTGAAATAGATGGGAATATTTATCTTGCATGCTTCGCTCACTTTCCCATTTGCATTCCTCCAAAACTTGATTTCT
Source organism: Aleurites moluccanus (assembly GCA_948193065.1). Lineage (NCBI taxonomy): Eukaryota > Viridiplantae > Streptophyta > Magnoliopsida > Malpighiales > Euphorbiaceae > Aleurites > Aleurites moluccanus. Next base: position 2,217 of record CANXYC011385081.1, read on the forward strand.
CCATAGCACCTAACCATTGGTATCTCCTTATTCCTTAGCTTCTTAACCATTTGGTCCACAATGGCAATTGGAGTTTTTTCATACGTCAAATTTGGTTGAAGGTCCACTTTTGGCTCTTGTAGCACATGAGAAGGGTCGGCAATATACTTCCGAAGCATCGATACATGAAATACTGAATGCACATTCTCTATGCTAGGCAGTAAAGCCAACTTGTATGAAACTTCTCCAACCTTGCTCAGAATCTCAAAAGGTCCAATAAATCGTGGAGACAACTTGCCTCTTTTACCAAACTGTAGAATTCCTTTCATTTGAGAGATCTTTAGAAATACAAGATCTCCAATGGAAAACTGAAGATCCTTCCTCTTTGGGTCGGCATAGCTTTTTTGGCGACTGAAAGTTGTCTTTAACCTTTCTCTAATCAATGGATCCTTTTCTGATGTATATCTTATCAATTTCGATCCTTTGATATGCTTTTCTCCAACTTCATCCCAACACAATAGGGATCTGCATTTCCTTCCATACAAAGCTTCAAAATGAGACATCTAAATTGAGGAATGATAGCTGTTGTTGTAGGCAAACTCTATCAATGGCAAGTGAGCATCCCAATTTCCTCCAAAGTCTAGAATGCACATCTTTAGCATGTCTTCTATAGTTTGAATGATTCTCTCTGATTGCCCATCAGTTTGCGGATGGAAAAGCATGCTGAAATCAAGCTGTGTACCCAGACATTCTCGCAATTTCTACCAAAACCTCGAAGTGAACTGAGTACCTCTATCTGAGATAATCGAAACTGGAACTCTATGAAGTTTGACAATCTCATCAACATAAATCTGGGCATATTGAGAAGTTGTATACGTGGTCTTGACTGGCAAGAAATGAGTCGACTTGGTCAATCCATCCACAATGACCCATATCGAGTCATAGCCCCTTGAAGTTCTCGGCAATCCAACCACAAAATTCATAGTCACCCTCTCCCATTTCCATTTTGGCAATGGTAACTCTTGGAGTAACCCTGATGGTTTCTGATGCTCAAATTTGGCTTGCTGACAAGTTAGACATTTGGCTACATATTCTGCAACATCTCTTTTCATTCCACTCCACCAATATGAATTTTTAATATCATGGTACATTTTCGTTGCACCTGGATGCACATTATACTTGGCATGATGTGCTTCCTTAAGAATCATATCTCTCAACCCATCAACTGCTGGAACACATAACTTGCTACCATGTCTCAACATGCCATCGGCCACAACAAATCCTGGAGCTTTTTCTGATCCTACATCATTATTTATCTTTACCAACTGAGGGTCTTTGTCTTGAGCTTCTCTAATTTGATCAATGAAAAGTGGCTTGACTTGAAAATTTGCCAAAAGCACTCAGAAATCTGACAATTCCAAACTGATCCCCATATCATGCAATCTCTGCACTTCCTCACTAAAGATCTTCTACTCACTTGAATATGGGCTAAGCTTCCCAAAGACTTCCTGTTCAGTGCATCGGCTACAACATTAGCTTTCCCTGGGTGATACAAAATTTCACATTCATAATCCTTAAGCAATTCAACCCACCTTCTCTGCCTAAGGTTAAGATCTTTCTGCTAGAATATATACTTCAAACTCTTATGATCTGTGAAAATCTGACATTTCTCACCTTACAGGTAGTGTCTCCAGATCTTCAATGCAAATACAACTGTAGCCATCTCCAAATCAAGGGTTGGATAATTTACCTCATGCTTCCTCAATTGCATAGAAGCATAGGCTATCACCCTTACATGCTGCATGAGCACACAACCAAGTCCAACTCTCGATGCATCACAATACACCATATATCCTCCTTCACCCGACAGCAAAGCTAAGACAGGTGCTGTGGTGAGACAAGTCTTTAACTTCTGGAAGCTCTCTTCACATGCATCCAACCAGAGAAATTTAACTTGCTTCTAAGTAAGTTTGCTCAAAGGAGTTGCAATCTTGGAGAAGTCTTGAACAAACCTTCTGTAGTAGCCTGCCAAACCCAAGGAACTTCTAATTTTTGAAACATTCGTGGGTCTAGGCCAGCTAAGAATTGCATCAACCTTTCTAGGATCAACTTCAATCCCTTCTTTGCTCACTATATACCCCAGAAAGCCCACACTCTCAAGCCATAATTCATATTTCGAGAATTTGGCAAACAGTTGATGCTCTCTCAAAGTCTGTAATACAATTCTAAAGTGTTCCTCATGCTCTTCTTTACTCTTAGAATACACAAGAATGTCATCAATAATCACAATGACAAACTTGTCCAAGAATGGCCTGAACACCCTATTCATCAAGTCCATGAATGTAGCTGGTGCATTAGTCAATCCAAATGGAAATACTAAAAACTCATAGTGTCTATATCTGATCCCGAAAGCCGTCTTCGATACATCCTCATTCCGAATTCTCAACTGATGGTACCCCGACCTCAAGTCTATCTTGGAGAAATGACTTGCACCTTGCAACTGATCAAATAAATCATCTACTCTTGGCAAGGGATGCTTATTCTTGATAGTTATCTTGTTGAGCCGCCTGTAATCTAAGCACAGCCTCATAGAACCATCCTTCTTCTTCACAAAGAGTACAGGTGCTCCCCACGGTGAACTACTAGGTCAAATGAATCCCTTGTCAAGGAAATCTTGCAACTGGATCTTCAATTCTTTCAATTTAATTGGTTCCATACGGTAGGGAGGAATAAAAATCAGACCAGTGCCAAGTAGCAACTCTATACCGAACTCTATCTCTCTATCCGGTGGCAAACCAGGTAATTCTTTAGGAAATACGTTCAAAAACTCATTGACTATTGGAATCTGCTCCATACCTCTCATTTCCTTATAAGTATCACGGACATAAGCCAAATACCCTTGGCAACCCTTCCTTAACAATCTTCATGCCCTAATGGTAGATATTACATTGTATGGCACTTCGCTCCGCTCCCCTTGAAACTCAAATTCCTCACCCGAAGGTGGCTTAAAGACTAGCTTCTTTCCATTACAATCGATAATGGCATAATGCTTAGACAACTAGTCCATGCCCAAAATCACGTCAAACTCCAACACTGGCAATTCAATCAAATCCACATTCAAGCTCTTACCACCTATGCTAACCACACAAGATGGATAGGAGTTCTAGACTTCAATCTCTTCCTCTAAAGGAGTAGATACAACCAATACACAAGGCACATGCAACTTCTTAGCAAAATAGGATGACACAAAAGAATGCGTATCTCCCGAATCAAACAATACTCTAGCATTCAAGGCTTAAATTGGAAGAATACCTGTAACCACTGTGTTAGATGCTTGGGCTTCATGCTGTGCTAGAGCAAAAACTCTCCCTCTGCCTCTACCCATGGGAGCTGATCCTGAAGCCTGAGCCTTATGCTGTCCCGATCCTCTGCCAGCCTTAATAGTTCTGCCTAGAATACCTCTGCCTCCTCCTGGCTGCTGACTAATGCTCCTCTCTCTACTCATCTGAACTGTAGCTTAAGAAACTTGAGGTTTACCTCCAAAGGGTAGTTGTGGATAATTCTTGAGGAAATGACCTTGCTGTCCATATCTGAAACATGCTCCCGATGCACAATGACAAGGACCACTATGAAATTTGCCACATGAAGGATACAAAGGTTTAGGAGTCCTAGTCGGTGCAAAGCTAGCTGATCCATGACTCATCTGAGAAGTAGGTCCAGGAGTAGTCTGACTCTGCTATAGTCTCCCTGATGGTCCTCTATACCCACTCCTAGGAGCTGACTAATGGGCCACTACCATAGTCTTCATCCCACTATCTAGTTTGGAAGAACTATCAGCTTTGAACTTCTTCTTCTCAACCCTTTCTGATCTAGCTTCCATCTCCCTATTTTCAATTATTCTAGCCTTATCCACCAGCTTGGAATAAGAATCAAATTCAAGTGCAGCTAGGAGTTTAAACAGTGGAGCCATTAACCCTCTTCGAAACCGTTGGATCCGTGCCGTTTCTGTAGGCACCAATGCAGGAGTAAATTTACTCAGCTGAATGAACTTCCTAGCGTACTCTGAAACACTCATGCCAAGGGTCTGAACCAATCTTTCGAACTCCAGGGACTTAGCTTCCCTCACACTCTCAGGAAGAAATTCACTCAGCACTAATTCCTTGAATCTCTCCTATGATAGATCCTCATTCTAATCTCTCCTATGATAGATCCTCATTCTCCCAAAACATACCAGAAATGCTTCTTTTAAACCAATCCTTGGCCTCAACCTTCATCAAATATCCCACAAATTCTATGGCTCTTTTGTCAAGAATCCACAGAATCTGTATCTTTTCTTTAATTTCCTCTAGGAAATCTGTAGGATCCACTTCACCCTTTTATTCTGAGGGCTTAAGCTTCAGAAACCTTTTAACTGATATCTCTTCCTCATGATGCACTACAGGTAGTGGAACTACCGGAGGAATAGGGATTTTTGGAACTTGAACTGGAGGTACCTACTGCTGCCTTTGCTGAGTAATAAACTTAGCTATCATTAACATAGTTCCTTTGCAGCTGGTCCAATTGTTGAGCCATATGACCCACATCCACTGGTGGCACAGGAGGAACCTCATCTCCTCCATTACCATCTACAGATCCCTCTTCAGAAGGTAAATCCCGCCTAGGACGGCCTCGCTCTCGTCCTCTACCACGATGTGGAGGCATCTCGATACTGATAAGAAGAACAAACATTATCAGTCTCACTACGCATACTTAACATAGATATATATACCAAAGGGAAAACACAATTGAACAAGACATGAATCCTATGCTTCGTAGTTATCTTAATCAACACTTATACTAGTGCTCATGCACATCTATCTATCTTTTATCTTAAGGATTATAAACCTATAGCTCTGATACCACTTCTGTCACACCCCAAGTCCCGTGGTATAACGGTCCTAGGGCAAAGGTAGGCTTAAGGCCACCATAAACCCGTAGAACTCACATATCCTGGATCTCATACACAATTCATATTTACCTTACATAAATTTATCTTTCTAACATTCATTTCAAGAGTCATGAAGTCATAATTCATATCTTTACTTTTATCGTTTCATAATTTCCTCTTGTTCCTTACTGATCAAAAGATGTATCCCACATCACTAAGGAACAAGGGTAACCCATAAGGTAATAATTCATACATCAAAATATTATCATCCCTAATGACCAACTACGGAGCTCTAGAGTATATTCCCAATACATACTGTACCATTATACCATACAATGAATATATAAAATTATATCAAAATGATTACAATGCAGGCTTCTTGGAAGAATAAGTCAAGAAGCTTGATCTTTTCTACTAGCTCCCTCATGAGCTACACTATCACCTGAAATCCACAAAAGAGGAGTGAGCCTTCAACTCAATAAGATATGAACATGCAATATGAGAGAAATGTATATATACATATATGTCTAAATCCAAAGGAAATGTCAATTCCAAGAACATGGGTAAGAATCATCATATGGTTAGGCTTACAAGAACAGAAGTGCTCACAATCGAATAGCACTGTCAAGTAACATGGTAGAACTACAGAGTGCACCAGTAGCCATGCTACTTATCACAACAGAGTGCATCGGTAGTCCTTTCTATGCTTGGCTAGACATACACCTAGAGATCATGGTCCCCTCTATGTGGAACACTGATAAAAACCCTATCAGCTAGGTTCCCAAAGTACATGATGGACCAATGAATCTACGCTCATTGGGAAGAGCATTCTATCCATAGGGTCATATGGTTACAATCTCATAAGAAACATATTGGTCGCAAGACCATCAATATAAAGCATAATTTCAATCAAGTTTGACAAGTAGGAATCATGTGAACTTGATCCAAGAAGATTGACCAAGTCACTTGCATTATATACATATTTATGGTAATCACATGAAATAAATGGTAAAGTTTCAGTTTTAAGATATCATAGAATTGTCATTTAATGATCCGATAATACTATATCAATTATATAAGAATCATATGGGTGAACATTAAGGATGCTTGGTCATATCATTTCAAAGAAGCATAAGCAAATACAATGTTCATACTTACCTCTACACAATTCACTCTTGAGTCTCTCTTAATAATTTGCTCAACACAATCTCTTTAATTTCCTGGATTTTCTCCTCTTAAGAAAATTTCCCCAAATATTCAAAATTAGGGTTTTCCTTAATCAATAATACTCAATATTATTTCTTAATATTTAACCATTTTAGAGTTTCTATTTTTAATTCCCAATATCAATTTAATTCATCTCTTAAAGAAAAATCTGAAATTTATTTTGAATTTACTGTTCATGTTACTATTTATGACAGTCCACCAATTTTGATTTTCCCAACATTAATTACCATTAATAGCTTCAAACTGCTTGTAATAAATTCTATATACCCATAATTAACTGTTCTAACTAACAGACTTTATTAATCTTATCAAGAAAATAACATTTGAAGAATTTTACCTTATTTCTTCAAAAACTGATCACCTGAGAAAAATCTATTTGAATATGTTGATTATGCCTTAAAATCTACTAATCTAGAGATTTAATGCATTAATTTTAAGTATTAATACATTAAAGAATAAATGGAACTATCCTGAAAAGAACTGAAAAAGAATGAAGAGAAGAAGAAAGAAAATATCGTGCAGAAAATGCTACTGGACACAGGTTAAATAGGCTACTGCCTCAAAATCTCGCTAGCCAGCTCGCCTCATCAACCCATCTCGGCAATGCTACCTTGCAATTCCCAGCTCACACTTCCCATTTCACACTTCCCACTTTGCCAATCCGCTTCGGCAATGCACTTGGCATAAGCCAGCTCGCATAATCCTCTTCGCCAAACTCTACTCGCCTATCTCCCTTTTCACATAATGCCACCTCTCCTAATCCTCTTTGCCAAACTCTACTCGCCTATCTCCCTCTTCGCAGAATGCCTCTTCGCATAATGCCACCTCGCCTAATCCTCTTCGCCAAACTCTGCTCGCCTATCTCCCTCTTCGCATAATGCCTCTTCACATAATGCCACCTCACCTAATCCTCTTTGGCAAACTCCACTTCGGCAAACTCACCCCCCACTTCGCTAGCTCATATTGCCGGCTCGTAAATGCCACGTCACATTTGCCAGCTCGCTAACACCAATCTCTGCCGAGCTGAAACCCTTCCTCGACAACTTATACTTAATTAGCTCGCAAATGAGATACAAATATCCAAACTTCCTGATTCTTTTTGTCACTTAAAATAAACATGTAGGGGCTCAACATATCCAAAATTCAAATCACAAAGGCAACTACTCAGACCATGGTGACTATCTAAAGTCCACACTGACTTACTGCCCAAAATCCATCCCAATAGACCTGAGAAATTCTACTATCCACTGAGTTATACTTATCTAAAATTCCTGAAATTTTACAGCCAACATCACAACACATAAATGAACATTTCTTATGTTTACACCTTTGGCTCAAACTGCCTCAGTCATTCCCAGAAAATTCAAATATACACATATTTCCTACAGAAATACTAAACCAAACAAGTTCTACTCAAGGAGGCATAACTCCTCACACACATAGAATTTTACCAAACCATTTAATAAAATTAAAGATGAGACATAGATCACAACTTTTATGTTTTATACTTTACCAAATTATTTCTTTAAGATCACGAAATCAGCTTCACAAAAATCCTGCAACCAAAAATTTTTGGATTTCTCAAACAATCATACTTTCAATTAATTAAATTCTTCAAATATACAATTAATTAAAATAACAAAAATTGCAGATATTACACATTGATGGATTGAGGATAGACTATTTTAAGTGTATTAGAAATTGTTATGTAAGCATATTGGTATTGAATTATAGATATCAATTCTGATGTAACCTATTACTTAGGTGGTGTTAAAATGATTTTGGCTTGATTTCTGAAATTCTTAATAAGACTTTTGTGACAAGATGTTATGTTTCAAGTATGGCCTAAGAAATTGGTGAT
>CANXYC011385132.1:0-12791 GCA_948193065.1 Aleurites moluccanus
ATTCACCAATTTCCTTCAAAAATCCCCAATTTGGCTACTTGAAAAATTCAGTTTCCAATATCTACAATTTCACATCAAATTGGTCATCAATTTATTGTCTATTCATACCCAATTAACTATTTCTATCATCAATTTATGAATCTCATCACTAATTCATCATATTATATTTCAAAATTCCAATTAAACCCTAGAGTTTAGGGATTTCAGTTCATTAGTGTTAATCTATGTAAAATAACACTAAACCCATTTATTCTAACCTAAATAATATCTATTTAATTAATAAAATCAAACAAATAATCATTTACCTCAATGAGCTTCAATGGCAGAATTTCTTCCCTACTGCCACTTTGAAATTCCAGCTCTTTTTCCACTGTCTAGAACGGACAGAATTAGCCACAGGTTTTCTATATAATTTCTACAAATTTTTCTCCAGAATTTTGGATGGAGAAATCGAGAACCAATGAAGAAGAAGAAGAAGGAACAGTGTCGGCTGCATTGGGAGAACAGACGGCACGATAAAACGCAAGACAGAAAAAATAAAGGGGGTTAAGTGTTTTAAAATGCCTCAGCCTGATAAGCTATTGTCCATATAACTGATTCAATTAATTTTCGCTCTGCTAGTCCGTTCCGCTAGTCCAGCTCGCCAATGCTTCTTCACATTGTTGGCTCGCCATTCCACTTTGCGTTCGCCAGTTAGCATATGCCGGCTCGTTTATGCCTATTCTCCTAACCCAGTTCGCATTTCCCAGTTCACAATTCCTCTTCGCCTTTTCTCTTCGCCCTTTCCAGTTCGCACTTTCCTCTTCGCATTTCCCTCTTCGCATTTCCTCCTCGCGCTTCCCTCTTTCGCATTTCCTCTTCGCAAATTCCTCTTCGCCATTCCTCTTCGCCAATTCCTCTTCGCCATTCCTCTTCGCCATTCCTCTTCGCCAATTCCTCTTCGCCATTCCTCTTTGCCATTCCTCTTCGCACTCCCTCTTTGCATTCCCTCTTCGCCATTTCTCTTCGCATTTCCTCTTCGCATTTCTAGCTCGGCATCGCCTCTTCGCGAGGCCAGCTCGGCATTGCCTCTTTGCAAGGCCAGCTCGCCAATGCCGGCTGGAACTCACTGACTTCAATCCACAGAAAACGCCGAAATTTCCTAACTTCACATTTTTCTCTTTAACACTTAGAATATTTTACAAATTTAAACTCAATCTATCAATTAATATTCTCCACCGAAATCTTCCATTCTTATTTACAATTATTATTCAAAATAATTAAATAAGTAAAAATCATACTTATTGCCAAATAAATTAATTTAGCCAAATAAAATTTAAAAATTACACACACACATATATATATTCAAAATACATATGAAAATGGTAGGTATTACAAATATCCATCATCACATATCATATCAATACTCATATATATATCATATAATATCATACAAACATATTCATATCCTAACTATCCCATACATACCCCATGGAGCAGCTAGATTATGAATACTAAAATACTGTGTTTAAAATAATTACATCGATAACAAAAGACTGCAGGAATCTACAGAGAGTATGAAATTGGGATTCTGCTATTTACTCTGCACCTGAAATGGGAGACAATAAAAAGAGTGAATATATAAGATACTCAGTGAATCTAATATGCTTTGCCAATGAATATGGTTTGAATCAATCACAAATGATACAGAGGAAACAATGATATCAATATGTCAATATAATAAGTTTACAGAATCAATAACAAGTGATGACAAAATGGTCAATAGTCATATCAAAAGTTTTGTATAATATGGAAAGACAGATAAAAGGCCAGAATAGTGGGGACTATATGTAAACATACAGTTAATCTCATATCAGTATCAGTAAGCATAAGACTAATCAGGTCTTATGGCTAGGACCAGTAACCCTTCCTATCTAGGACATCAGTAAACAATGTACACATTACCGACAGTATGTACCCACTACCCTATTGGAGCGGCAGCTCTGTCAAACCATATTAGGGTCAATACAAGTGTGAAACATATCATTAAATACCATTATGCAACAATGATATCACCAATAGCAATTATCTCAATATCAGTCATTTCAAGTAGCAATTGGATCAAACGAATAACAATAAGCAATAGTTATGCAATGACAATTGGTTTGGTAAACAACAAAGGTATGGAACAAAGATAGGTTATACATAGGTAATTGGTAGGCGCAATTGGCATGCTAACGTCACTAGTGATAATAACATTCAAATTAGTAGGCTTATGGATGAAGGTATGATAGGCCATTGGCAAACCAACTAGGCATTTCATCAAACACATGATGTGAATAGGGCAAGCCATTAGGTTAGGTTTTGGTGCAAAGTTGGCATTGCCCATTCAATCAACAACAAAGCCACAATAAAGGTATCACAATAGGCAACAATTATACAACAATAAACAACATTTAAAGGATCAAATGAACATGTGAAACAAGGAGGAAACAAAGCAAAATTTCAAAGGGGTGAATAGTAAAGGTGGTTCGGCCAAATCAAGCTTTTCACATATGGTTTCCAAATCAAATTTCAATGCTTAGAACATGTTAAATGATGCATATAAGACTCATCTAGCACTCTAAATTGCTTAGAAAAATTGCTTTTCCACCAATAGCTTCAAAAGAGGCAATATTCACAACTATGTATAACTTGATTTTCTATAACAAAACAACCATAAATTAATCATCCATTAGCTTCCAATTAACATACTCTAAGCTTAAATAATATAAACTAACACTAATTCATCAAGCAAAATCAAACAACTTCAACCTAGGGTTTGAAAATGAGAGGAAATGGTTCAAATGCATCAATTAATGCAATTAACCACCGTACACATCTAATACAATCTTTAAATCATCTAAAACAACCATAAAACTAAACAAACTAATTGATTATCTCAAGATGGAGATCCACCCGAAATTTTTCTTCAATCCTTCCTTAGTTTCCTTTGTGATTTCAAGGAAGAAATGGATGAAGGATGGAAGAACTAGGTAAAATTCTAAGTTTTCTTTAGTCTTTTTTTAAGGAATTTGGTTGAAAAATGATAGAGAATTGAAAGGAAGTGGTTCGGCCACTTTGGTGAAAGGAAGAAGATGATGCAAAATGATTTTAAGGCATTCTTAAATATTAAGTCAAAATGGCAAATTACCTTCTGCTCCTTAAACTTTCAAGTATTCATACTTTGACCTCAACTTCTTCTGTAATTTATTCTGACAATTCTGTTGAGAATTGAATTTCAAAGTGGGGATTCAAAAGGCTTATTTTTGTTTATACTTATTTATAAAAATAGTTTCAAAGCCATTATGATACTTAGACAAACTAATTTTTACTATACCCCTTAAAGTTTCATTTATTTATGGTTTTGCCATCAATTACTTTTTCAGTGTTCCTACATATTTTTCACCTCTTTCTTTTTACCATAATTACACATGCATTTAAGTGATCCTTTACCCCTAGTCAGAATAAAAAATTCAACTATTGCCCAGACTACTATTTTCTCGGCAGTATTTCCAACACCGACGATTTCCGGAAAAGTATTGCATTTGCTTTCTAGCTATGTCTCTAAAATTATTTCTCATCATTTCAATACTTTCAAACCATAAACTGAGAACTAAATTATGCATTCAAGATAAGACTTTCTAGGGTATTACATTCTACCCATCGTTAAATAAATTTGTCCTCGAATTTAAATTAAACACATACCTCATTACTAGAACAAGAATAGAGATCTGTCATTCATCTCCTGCTCACTCTCCCAAGTGCACTCCTCCATTGACTGGTTCCTCTAAAGCACTTTTACCATAGTAATATCCTTGTTCTGCAGTTACCTGACTCGTTGATCAATTATTTCCTTTGTAAGCTCCTCATATGACAAGTCCTCATTAAGCCCAACATCTTGCATCTCCAATACATGTGACGTGTCCGATACATATTTCCGCAGCATAAAAATGTGAAATACCGAATGAACATGGCTCATATTAGGTGAAAGAGCCAATCTATAGGCCATATTACCAATCTTCTCAAGAATCTCAAATGGACCTATAAATCATGATGACAGTTTTCCCTTCTTCCCAAATCTCATAATACCTCTCATCGGTGAGATCTTAAGAAATACATGATCATCAACTGTAAAATGTATATCCTTTCACTTCAGATCGGCATAGCTCTTCTGTCTACTGAAAGCAGACTTCATCTGATCTCTAATAATAGGCACCTTTTCCATTGTTTCCTGGATCAACTCTAGACCCTCTAACTACTTCTCCCCTAGTTCCACCCAGCATACTGGAGATCTACACTTCCTACCATAAAGTGTTTCATATGGAACCATACCAACAGAAGAGTGATAACTATTGTTGTATGAGAATTCTATCAATGGCAAATATTGATCCCAGTTACCTTTAAAATCCAGAACATAGAACCGAAGCATATCTTCCAAAGTCTAGATTGTCCTCTCCGATTGTCCATCAGTCTGTGGATGGAAAGTAGTGCTGAACCATAACTGAGTACCCATAGCCTCCTAAAATTTCTGCCAAAACTAGGAAGTGAACTGTGTATCTTTATCTGAGATGAGCATCAAACGAACTCCATGAAGACGCACAATTTTATCCACATAAAATTATGCATACTGAGCTGCAGAATAACTAGTCTTCACTTCCAGAAAATGAGCAGATTTCGTTAATAACCCATATGGAGTCATAACCTCTCGTAGTCCTTGGTAAACCAACTACAAAATCCATGGTAACCTGCTTCCATTTCCACTCGGGCAACTCAATCTCCTAAAGTAAACCTGATGGCTTCTGATGTTCAAACTTAACCTGCTGACAGGCTAAGCATTTGGAGACAAATTGAGCTACATCTCCCTTCATACCAGGCCATTAATACACATCCCTCAAATCATGGTATATCTTGGTAATCCCTGGATGTACACTATATGAAGAAAAAATGAGCCTCTCTCATAATCCGATCCCACAGCCCATCAATATCAGGTACACATATCCATTTCCCATACTTCAATACATCACCATCCACTGTAAACTCTGACATCTTACCATTCTATACGTCTCCCTTAAGCTTTAGTAGATATGGATCCCTACCCTAAGCCACTTTAATATCATTAATCAATAATGACTTCACCCAAAATTGGGCTATCAGAGCCTGGTTATAATCCTGGGATCCCAAATCCAACTCCATACCCAAATCAGCTAACTCACCCATCTCACGGATCAATGGTCTCCTAATAACTGAGATGTGAGCTAGACTGCCCATAGACTTCCAGCTCAGTGCATCAGCTACTATATTAGCTTTTCCCGGATGGTAAAGGATTTCACAATCATAATCCTTAAGCAACTCAACATATCTACGCAACCGGAGGTTCAGATCCTTCTGCTGAAATATATACTGCAAACTCTTATGATCAATATATATCTTACATTTAGATCCATACAGATAATGCCTCCAAATCTTCAATGTAAAGACTACAGCTGCCATCTTCATATCATGGGTCAGATAGTTCACTTCATGCTTCTTTAACTGACAAGAAGCATAAGTAATCACTCTCATGTTCTTCATCAATACACACCCCAAACTAACTCGGGAAGCATCATAGTATATAGTAAACTTCTCACCCTCTGCTGGCAATGCTAACACTAGAGCACTTGTGAGGCAAGACTTCAAAGTCTGAAAACTGCTCTCACACTCATCAGTCCATAGATAATGCTCCTGTTTTCGAGTCAGCCTAGTCAACGAAGCTGCAATTCTGGAAAAATCCTTCACAAACCTCCTGTAGTATCCTGTTATACCCAGAAAACTACGGACTTTAGAAACACTGGTAGGCTGAGGCCAATTCGCAACTGCTTCAATCTTCTGAGGATCTACCTAGATACCATCTTTACACACCATATGCCCAAAGAAACATACTTCGGTTAGCCAGAACTAGCATTTAGATAGTTTAGCATACAGCTGATACTCTCGAAGTGTCTGCAATACAATCCTCAGATGCTCCGCATGCTCTTCCTCACTTCTAGAATAGATAAGAATATCATCAATGAACACTATGACAAACTTATCCAAAAATGGCTTGAACACCCTGTTCATCAGATCCAAAAATATAGTCGGTGCATTAGTCAACCCGAATGGCAACACAAAGAACTCATAATGTCCATATCGGGTTTTGAAAGCAGTCTTAGGTACATCACCCTTCTTAATCTTCAACTGGTGATACCCAGATCTTAAATCAATCTTCAAGAAATGACTGGCACCCTGTAACTGATCAAACAAGTCATCTATCTGTGGCAACGGATATTTGTTCTTCACTGTCACTTTATTCAGCTACATATAATTGATGCACATTCTCAAAGAGCCATCCTTCTTCTTTAAAAACAACACTGGAGCACCCTAAGGAGAACTACTTGATCTAATGAATCATCTATCCAATAACTCTTGCAACTGCACCTTTAATTCCTTCAATTCTGTTGGTGCCACTGTGAAGAGGAATGGATATAGGATCGATGCCTGAATACACCTCAATCTCAAATTCAATCTCCCTATCTGGGGACAATCCTAGTAATTCTTCAGGAAAAATATCTGGAAACTCCTGAACTACAGGTATCTGATCAAGCTCTACTGAAGACTTCTGTACATCTATCACATGAGCCAAATAAGCTGAACAGCCTTTCCCTATCATCCTTCTTGCATGGATAACAGAAACCATATTAACTTTGAACTCTCATCTATCACCCAAAAATTCAAACTTTGGCTGCCCCTCTGGCTGAAATATAACCTTCTTCTCATAACAATCAATGACTGCACGATGTGTCGTGAGCCAATCCATACTCGGAATAACATCTAGCTCTAACACAGGCAGTTCTATCAAATCAGCACGCAATATGTTATCATCAATTTCAATCACACAATTAGGATTGTAGTAATCCACATCTATACTTTCACTCATCAGTGTAGCTTTCACTAAAGGCACATCTAACAATTTCCTTTCCTTATTCAATTTAGGTGCAAATTAAGGTGAAACAAAGGAATGCGTAGCACCATAATCAAATAAGGCATCAACAATCTCATTCTAAATCGAAATAGTACCTGTAACCACATTATCTGATCTTTGTGCCTCTCGGGTATTAACTATAAAGACTCCTCCCTGACCTCTACCTGCTGGGGCCTGACCACTGCTAGGAGCCTGTCCTCCTCTGCCTCTGCCTCTACTGGAAGCCTCTCTGACTACATTCTAACTCATCTGTACTATAGGCTGAGAAACTGAAGCAGATGGTTGTTGCTTACCCCGCAAAGGACATCTGCTAACATAGTGTCCATGTTGCCCACATCTCAGGCAAGCATCAGTCTGACGCCAGCACTCCCCTTCGTGCCTCGTACCACAGAATCTACAGATAGGCACACTAGGCATTTGTGCAGCTGGTCTAGAGGAACCCTGTGAATATGCAGGTACTGACTATACCACTGGTGGTCCCCTACTCTAAACCCTCCTTCTCTAACTACCTTATGAAGGTCACTGATCAAATCGAGGCACTGGCTCTACCTATCTAGGCTGGGAGCTGCTCTCCCCCTCCTGCTCTGAGCTCCTGGTCCTCCTTTCCTCTTTTGATCTCTCTTAGCCCTCTCTGCCTTATACTTTTCTTCCATCTGAGTAGCTTTGTCGATAACTGTCATCAGAGATGTGAATTTCATAGCCAATAGAGCATTATGAAGTGGAGCATGTAATCCCCTCCTGAACCTGCTGATCAAATCAGCGTCAGTAGGAACAATATGAGTGGCATACCAATTAAGTTTGATGAACTCCTCTGCATACTCTTCCATAGATCTATCTCCCTACTCTAACTGTTCAAACTGAATCAGATTCCGGGTCCTCACTCCCTCTATGATGAACTCATCAATCAACCCATGACGAAAATCATCCCATGTCGGAGGATGCTCACCATACAACCTAGGCTCCATCCTACAAGAAAACCAGGTCCAAGCTTTCCCTTTCAGCAATAGTCCAACTAACTCCACAGCTCTAATGTCAGAACAATGTAGTCTCCTAACTACCTTCTCAACCTCCTCAAGAAAATCCATTGGATCATCACCTCTGTCGCCCCTGAACTCAGGCAGATTTAGCTTCAGAAAGCTAAACATGGACACTCTACCCTTATCTATAACTCTGCGACCTCCCTGTACAGCAAGCTCCCCAGGAACCATAACTGGCTATACAGGAGCTGGTGCAGCTGGCACTGCCTTTAGTACAACAAGTGGGGGCACTACTGTTGGAACTGGTGGTAGCGACACATTCTGACGTTCCCACCTTAAATCTGCCAATTCCCTACTTAACTCCATCATCCCACTCATCATCTCAATTCTTTAAGGATTATCGCCCCTCTCTGTATCCTCTGTAGTCCATTGAGATTTGGACGGACCCTCTGAAACTGACTACTCTCTGACTAGTGACTCATTGGAGGCTACCTCTGCCTCCCTAGTATCTTTGTCCCTATTGTCGAACATCTCTGTAATTTATCAAAAAAAATAGAAAGCGTACTCAGTATATTACAGAAACGCAGATTACTAACACATATCAGACGAATACAGCAAAAGACGATACAGGAATTCCTATGCTCCATGGTTTACTTAATTCTACCTATTTTGTACTTAATTACTATTCCTCTGTAATTCAGGTACTATTCACCTGTAACCTAGAGCTCTGATGTCTATAACCTAATGCTCTGATATCTACAACCTAATGCTTTGATATTTGTAACCCAAAGCTCTAATACTACCTCTGTCACAACCTATTTTCGGATCACGATGATCCTATGATGCAGGAGATGCCATGGTGACTCTCTAAAGGTCACCTAGACTTACTGCCTAAGATCCATCCGAACATACCTGAGAAATTCTACTCTCTACTGAGTTATACTTATCCAAATCTCCTGAAATTTTACAGCCAATATCACAACACATAGAGGAACATTTCTCATGTTTTCACCTTTGGATCAAACTACCTCAGTCATTCTCAGAAAATTCAAACATACACAGATTTCCTGCAGAAACACTAAACCAAATAAGTCCTGCTCAAGGAGGCATAACTCCTCACACACATAGAATTTTACCAAACCATTTAACAAAATTGAAGATGACACATAGATCCACAACTTTTATGTTTTATATTTTACCAAATTATCTCTTTAAGATCATGCAATCAGCCTCACAAAATCCTACAATCAGAAATTTTATGCATTCCTCAAACATTCATATTTTCAATTAATTAAATTTCTTCAATCATACAATTAATTAAAATGACAAAAACTGCAGATATTACAAAATCTTAAAAGAAAAGCAAAATTAAACAAATTTAAGCAACAAAAAAAAATATATTAAAGAACCAAAGAAATTTAAATACAAATATAAAAGACATGGAGGTTGAAACTTAAACATCGGTTGTTTTAATTTTTAATATAAACTCAGATCAATCCATGTATAAAAAAAAATAAGGAAATTATGATAAAATAATGCATGTTATAATATAGTAGGTAATTGGGATAGATTAAAACATTGAAACAAATAAGTGTTAAAATTCAAAATTGATTGTGTTTTTAACTTATGGATGCACATTACGTGTAAAAAAAAAAAAAAGTAAAATGGTTGGCATATAATATATATAATGTATAAATTAAAACATTACAAATGAATAAAAAGCAATTATTAATACTGAAAATCAAATATCAATTTGCAATGTAACCTTAAACCAATATACTCTTAAAGATCATAAGATATTAAACAGATTACACAACAGTAAAATAATATAAATTTTAATTAAAGCCAACTATTTTCATACAAGGAACATATATATATATATATATATATATATATATATATATATATGAATTCAAGTGAATCATAACAGTAAAAATTAAGTTAATTGAACAGTAAAAATTAAGTTAATTGAAAAGTAAATAGGTAAAATTGGTTTAAAGAATTATTAAAAAAAACATTAAAGAAAAAATTTTCTCGAAAAACTTTAAGAATGATAATAAGCAATATTATCGATAATCGATTTTTAAAATATTTTTAAGAGGTTCTTTACTAAAATCGATTGAGCATACCTTAAATTATAATCTTAAATTATCTAGAAAAAATAATTTGGGGCATCAATATGAAGTTAAATAGGTGAATGGATAGTAGAAAAGAATAAGGTGTTTAGAAAATTCTAAATTAGAACACTTGTTGGTTTTTCATTTTTAATTTATTTTCAACAGTTCTATTGTTCAAATTTTTTTACATAACTTAAATTAGATAAATTATGAACTAATTAAAAATATATTGGAGTAAGCATAGTAAAAGTAAATGTGATTGAAATTGAAAATGGAAAAGAAAGATACAATAACAAATAATATAGTTGTAAATAGTGAAAGTTGGACCTAAATCCTTACCATATATCATTAAAATATTTAAGTGAAAAATTTTCAATTTTCTTTCATAGATGGCCGGCCATGTGGCAAGTGGAGTGGAGAGGTTTTAGTTGATTTTTTTTACTTCTTTTATTCCTTCATTACCATTTGTCCCAAATCTTAAAAAATCTAGAATTGTCTTTTTTTTTTTTTTTTTCTTCTCTCTATTAGTCTATTATAAGTAAAAGAAAGGGAAAAAAAAAGGAAAAAAGTCCCCTTTATTGACCGAACCATTCATGACCATTTTTCACAAAAATCTTCTTCAACTCTTTATAATAAAAGCCAATATTTCAAGTTAAGGATAAGTGTTTAGAAAGAACTTGTTATGGAAAGGTTGATTGGGGAATTTTGGAGATGAAGGGAAGGAAAAGTTCAAATATTCAAAATGAGGTAAATTCTCTAATCAATTCTATATTTGAAATGGTTGATGAATTAGATTAATTGAGTTGTGGAAATGATGATATATGAAAGTTAATGTAGGATATTGAAGTTGTGTAAATCCAAATTAAGGATTAAAAGGGTTTAATTTAATTTCTTAATTTTAATTTCATTATATTAGATAGAAATTAAGGATTAAAGGGTTAAATTGATGAATTAAACTTAATTGGAGGAATTTGGAACTAGGATTTTAAGTTGGGAGAACGTAAATTGGATTAGGATTTTAGAGATTTTAAAATTTATATTAGAATAGAAAGTTGTAGCTCATATTACATAGTCTTAAAAAAAGAATTTGAAAAAGTATATGTAACACCTCAGTTTAAAGTTTTGAACTTAAGCTTTAAAGGACAAACTTAAGAGATGTTTGTTATGTTTGAAAGTTATATATTAATGCATGTTTTTGTTTAAATTGAATGAATATGCATGTTTTAGAAAGTTTTACTCATGTAAAAGTGCTTTAAAAGCTGTTAGGAAGAAATCAGAAAAAATTCAATTTTTAGTGAACGGGGGGCAAAATGATCATTTCGCACCCCCTCGAGTTTTATGGAAATTAACATGATATTTGAAGGTAGAAAAGAATATTAGGAAATTAAAATAATGATATTTAATTTATTTGAAGTTTTGTTGGAGAATTAAACCAGGTTGAAAATAGTTCCCGGCAAGCTGCTCAATTGAGGTGTTTCATTTGAACTAGGGGCAATTTGGTCTTTTCTTTTGAGATATGGAATTATATGGTATATGCAATCCTATGGCATTATTTTAGGCTTGATTAAATCTAAAAATTGGATGAAATGATAAAGAAATAGATGGTTGGATGGCTAGGTTTCACCATTTCTATCATAAGCCTAATGTATAAGATCACATCTTTGATATTTAACATAGATTTTTCCCACCACTTCAATTTTCTTCATCTTCCTTATCTTATTTTCAGCCAAGTTTTTCTCTATCGCCATTGTTAGGTTTCGGCCACCTTGCTCCACCACCAAAGCTTGATGTTTTCTTCCATTTTTGGATAGAAACTAGTTAATTCCAACCTTGTGAACACAAATATAACCTTAGATTTCAAGGAAAAACAAGAAAAAACTAAAAATCAAAACTTTAAAGTTTTTGAAGAACTTTTGGTAAGTTAATGGTCTTGTGATTCTTTTAATTCAAATATGATTATAAGGTGTTCTTTGATGATTATTGGTGTTCGAAACATATTTTGAATGGATGAAATTCAAAAAGTTGGATTGAAACCCTAATAGGAAGAACTTTGTATCAAATTGATGTTTTGATGATTCTTTTGGTTTAAATAATGTTTAAATGATGTGTATGATATGAATTTGTGGTTAAAAGATTGAAACAAACTCATTTGGTTAAAGATTCAAGTTGGTCGAAATGAGGTGCTTGGAAAATGATGTGTGATTTTGATGTTTAATAGGTTTAAAAGGTTTGAATAATGTATATTTAATGTGTTTAATATGAATTGATGGTTAATTGATGGAAAGAAATCCATTTGGAGGGATTTCTTATTTAGCCGAAATATTGAAGTGTGAATAATGGCTTGATGCTTTGATGTTTGATAGGTTTAAATGGTTAAATGATATGCATTTGGTGTATATATATGTTGTACAATTGAAGGGTGTTGAAAAATGGATGAATTGAATGATTTTCATTAAAGTGGAATAATGTTGACTTTACTACTTTAAGGTGTTAGGTTAATGCAAATGAGGAAGTAAGGTTTGAATATAGTATAATGGTATAAATGATTGAAATGTATAAGTTTAAATATGGAAAGATTGAATGGTGTAAGTGATTTGAAAACATACTTGAAATTTAATGTATGTTTGGTATGGAATATTGAGCTAAGTGTTTGGAAGTTCATAACTTAGCATTATAATG